>JAQIWH010000922.1:0-38079 GCA_034695005.1 Cryptops parisi | reverse complement strand
AGTGAACTACACATCTGGAGCAACCCCAGTTGAGCACCATCACTTCATACAAGTCTATATTCCCATAGGAAAAATGTGATATAACTAGCCGTGAAAAGCTTTGTTACGAATCAATGAAGTTAAATTTATAGCTCAATTAAGCTTATGAACCATACTTAATGTTACAATTTTTGTCACATCTCAACTCCTTATTGAAATTCAGTAAACTTTTCCGACGCATGCTGAAAAATTGAACTAAACTAATTGAATCAAATAAAATTGAACAAAAACACCTCTTAACTAAACAAAACAAGACGTCATTCAGTGACAGCTTTAGCGTGGTTTTCACTTGAGCGTATACGCGGCGCTCTGGCTCGAGCCACCGTGTGTTTCGAGCCCAAAGCGCGGCGTATACATCCTATTGAGAACCACGCTTTACAGTGAGAATTGACCAACAGAAATAAGATTCATTTGGAGTATTTTGTAGTTTATAACATACTTTTGTTTCCATTTAACTATTAAAATAATTTATACAATTTAAAGTATAGTTAACTTCTGTTACCAAGAACTAAACACACACCAGTCTATTGAAAAATTCAACTTTAAAAAGAGACAATGTATGTTTCATAGACAAAGCTTTAAAAAATATATTCAATTTGAAATTAGTATATTAACTATATATCAGCATATACAAAAATATTATGAATGATTATGACCTTCATTGAATTCAATTTGTATTTAATGCTAGCATGGAGGAAAGTAATAAATATTAACTATACAAAAACAGACAAGGGACTAAATTTTAATACAATAATTAGAAATAAATTTCCCTTTCCTCCCACTGACGGACAGACTTCACACCTACACCACGTTTGCCTTCATCTTTTAGTAGTTTTGTTTCTTTATCGAAAATTAGTTTACATTTTTATCCCGTTTTTTTTTAACATGTTGATCAGGGCAGAGAAGTCTTATATTGGTCTACATCCAATATATAATATTATATTTTTATTTATTTATTTATTTATTTATTTATTTAACAGTCCAAAAGAACCAACCTAGACATATACAATACATAAAAGATTTTCACACAAAGGAAAAACAGAACATGAAACTTAAATTATAGAACAAAAACGAATTAAAAGTTATACAAAATATAATCGAAAATCAGTTATTCATAACTATTGTATATAAAATATTTAATCATACACGAACATTGCCACTCACATCCAGACTGTTATACGTCCGAGTAATCATCATTTACGCACACAAAAAAAGCGTAAATTAAAGGCTAAACTCGCTAAGGTTCAGTTAATTGCTTTCTTACTTGATAACGCCGACTCATCGCTTTATTTCGACCAGCTTTTTAAACACGTGGTCGACAGGTGCAATAACAACGCAGTTCAATATTCTTAACATTTCAACAGGTATATACGATTTTTTTTTTGCGACAAACGAGTCAATATTATAGTTGACCCACGTGCTTCTCGAAAAACTTGGCACTTAACGCTCATGACGCAAACCGATTTTTTTTTCCGAGATGTTTCAATGCTTAACAAAAATTTTATCACTAAAAAATATACACCAGTGTTTAAAAACTGTCTATATTATATATAAAAAAAAATAATCACCTATTCAATGAATAAACTATTTTTAAAACCTTTTTTCACTTTCAATTCAGTTGCAAATTAACTTCCAAGCTCTTTTATCGCAACCCATTCAAAAAGCATGGGTGACGTAAGAATACATTTTCTCGTAATTTTTCAATAACAACGAACTAATAATAATAATAATAATAATAATAATAATAATAATAATAATAATAATAATAATAATAATAATAATAATAAACCCCATCACCGTACAAATAGTATTACAAAAAAAAAGAAGATATTTCCTACCTTGGAACACTTAGTACCCGATACATAATATTTTCCTTTCCTCGAGCCCAACATGATGATAATATAAGTAGATTATCTCGATGATGAAAAAAACCACTACACAACAATTATTATGAGTCAGATATATGTATCTGTTGCACTGTCATATGGAAAACTTAATGTGGGTATACTTAACCTACATTCACAAGGTAATCACCGCACGATGTGTATTATCCAATCCATTACTGTTAAATGAACACACAAAATCGTTGCCACGTCATACTGTTTTTAAAAAAAATAATGTATTTTGTATAAAATATCCACCACAAAATGACAAAACGACTCGATTTGATTATTAGGTTCGATGAATGGTATTAATTAAATAATATAAAAAGAGAACAACGCGTGACGTCGGACGACGTATCCATCACGTGAGAAGGTAACAGTATCAATATTACTTCCACTTGTATCTCATCCACGTCAAACTTCACCACCAGTAGAATAGTCAACTAATGTTCAATGAGCTCTCGTGTGTGTGTGCAAAGTGTGTTGATACAGGAAGTAACTCTTTTTTTCGCAAAGGAAGCCATGTGGGTGGGACGCTCTCAGGTAATTAAGTCAAGTGCAACGATGAGTTTTAACAAAAAAAATAATAATAATAATGGAAACTTGAAGCCAAAAACAGGAAATTATAAAAAGTATTGTATATATATGTACAAGTTGGATAGTTATCTAGGCTTTTTCAAAAAATAAAAGGTTCGAGGCGTATCTCATACCCATATGACGTCAAGAAGAAGACAGGTGGTTATCGAAAGTTGTTGATCGAATGATGAACGCATGTATTTTATGATATCTAATCTAATCGTATTTTATCTTCGAAATTAGATTTACATCTCTATCTATAAATTTATCCGAATATAAAAGCTTGTTTATATTAAGACACTTGGTGTTCAATTAAAAAAAAATAGACTGTAGTTGTAATTCTGTGTTACGACACGATGAATGAAAAATGGAAATTTAATCATACCTTCGATTATGACGTAACTAATTTATTTTTTCACATTTTAAACATTCAACGATGCATCACAAAACTTTTATGAAAAAGTTGTATAACCTCGAACATAACGTTAATCCATTAATTCCTTAATTTCTTTATACTTACAAAAAAAATAGGACGACAAAACATTTAATGATGTCCTCTTCGAATGTCTGTTTTAAATAGAATCAACATCGTTGTAAATTGTCAATTTCTCTGTTGATTGGACAACCTTTGACGTTCGATTTTTAAAAATTGACTTTTGCAATTTAAATTTCCGACGCAACTTTTAAATCAAACACCGGTTTGTTTGTTTTTTTGCGAAGTATAAGTTTTCTTGCTATGTTTACTTCTAATCAAACCGTTAGCTGAGAACTCGATGACATTGTTAAGTCGCGTGGAACCTTATATACGTCGAGCTTAAGAATTCGTTGCTAGTTTCTATTCAATCGTGACTGTAATCCTTTGCCTATTGAAACACTTCCGATAGAAATGAATCAAGAAGAAGAAGAAATAAAAAGGGGTGCTTTTCACTTCACCAAACACCACTCGATCGATGATTGATGTTTAGCGCTTGGCGCCAATCAGAAGAGCGAAAAATCCCAACTCGCCAGTCGATGAACCCTGACCATTCAACAGGGTGAGATTTGGAAGCGAAGGGGTTAGCCACACAATCATCCGGGACAAGCCTATCCAAACATACAGAGGTGCGCGCGCGTTTTATCTCGAGCGAGATAACCCAAAATGCCTTCTACCGACTAGACGTGATTGGTCCGACACGGTCTAATCTCTGCCGATGATGTTGACATTTTTAAAGCTGCAAAGTTATAAATATCGTTTATCTCTTCTTATTTTTTTTTCTTCTTCTTTTAAGAGTTATATAGCAATCTTAAAAATGCTATTGTTGTTTGTTAATTTCGTAGTTTAAAGCTTATAAAATTGTGAAATGAGTTAATTAACTTCACAGTAGCTTAACGTGATAAAAGTTCTTCAAGTAGGTACACCTATTAACTAAGGTGACCTTTCGTGTAATTTAATTTTCTACTCTATATACTCTACAACATTGGTCGGTAGTTAATCCACGCGACTTTGAGTGACTGAATGTAAGCTAATTATGGTTTAAAAATGGACTTGGCGTTATATTTTCGACCAATTAACCGTAACAAGAAAAACACCCGATGTCATATAGTTTAAAAATCACTTATAGACCTCTGTCACACGCAATTTTTGATGAGGCAAGTCGAGCATTTTGTTCTCAGCTGTGACGTCAGCTTCGGGCCCAACCAGTTTTAATTGATTAGACAAGAAGCTAACTGAATTTTTTAATACGCGTTTGTTGGTAGTGCAATAACTATTGTTGCTGCAGTAAAGTAAGCTCGTGCAGTTCACGAAAAATTGCCACGCGAAAATTGCGTGTGTATGGGGTAATCTTAACGACTACATTAAGCTGTCGGTACACAAAAAAGTTCCGTTCCACGACATTGTTCGTTATACGTTTCGCACGTTATGCGTATTTTGTATTCTTGAGCTTTTTCGATATGTATCGAATATCGCAACGTAGCAGTCATGTTAAAGCGTTAAAACCATGTACTAAATATCGAATAGCCTATTAACACTACGTTTCATTGTAATGTAGGCCCATACAACTAAGTGGTCACGGCCACATATCGCGAAAATCGTTGAAAATTCTAATTGAACTATTATATCTGATCGTACAGTATATCATTGGCCATGGGTCATCCAAGTCATTTTTGGCCATGAAGTCATTCTTTTGTAGGTCATCCAGTTATTAACTTTCTTAATATACATTGCACACCTTATATTTATTTAGAAAGATGATGGTACTGTATTCACAAAATAATGCAAACGCACAAAATAAATCGAAAATTAACGAATAAAAACGGAATATGGGCAAAATAAGTTCGGTTTGACAAGAAAGCAAAACCAGGGGCAGCAGTGAAAAAAAAGACTGATAGAGAAGAGTAAATAATCATGTATTTTAAGTAAAAAAATTATATTTTTTATTTGACTTTCATGGCACTAACGTTGCTAATACATAATTACACTAAAAATAAACAGCCTAGTACAAGTTAGTAATACTGTAGGCCTACCCTACTATATAACCTAAAAACAACGCATAATCTAACACACATCACATCAGTATACCACGCATTGTTCGGTGTAACAGATGCCACTGCTTTGCTTCTTTGTTATAACGAACTTATTCACTCATCACTTCCGTTTTTACCAATGGCTGTCCGTTCTGTTTTGTGCGCGCGCCTTTACATTACTTCGTGAATACCTTCATCTTACTAAATCACATATGGGGTGTGGAATGCATATTAAGGAAGTTAGTAAGTGAATGACCTGGAAAATCCCATGTTCCGGAAACTGCATTAAATAACCCATGGCCAATATACTTTACAGTAGTTCAATCTAAGTTTCATACCACCAATGGTTCTCGCGATATTTAGCCGTGACCACTTAGCTGCCTCACTTTGTATACGCGTTATGGTTCTTCGTATTTGATAGTGTATAACATAAGAAAACTATTTGTTAAAAAAATGACAAGATATTAATGACAATGATTTATGACTTATCAATATTCATAAATCGAACGTTCGTAAACCGAGAGTTGCTCCAGTTTTCAAAGTTTGTATCCCAAACATTTAACAACGTTTACACAACGAGTTCAGTCAGAACAAGCCTTAGATGGTGAACAATTGGAAAACCAAACTTTCGACATTAATTGAAACGTCGATGTTTCAGCAACATTTCCTAATTGAATCACCCAACTTCGGTACTTAGTGTACTTTCAAAAGCAACTTGTCAAAGCAACAAGGGAAATTTTACCTTTAAACTCGTTTAAATTGTCTCTTATTTTTTTTCCAGCTGGCATTATTGTAATCGGTGGAATGGGAATTCTTGCGAAAATATCGATTCATCAAAGTGTAATTTAATCACCATTCGCCAAACGAAAGGGGTGGAGGTGATCGGTACCACGAGTAGAGACATTTTTCAATTTCATTAACGAAAAGTTCTCGCTTTCAGTCACAGTGACAATGATTTACTAACCTTATTTCAATAATCATAACCATTAATAATATTTATCCCAATGGGGAAAGTGACGTTTCCACACACTAATCTCACCAAAGTCATCTTCCTGTTTAGCCACAGGCTATTACAAAAATTCATTTTGAAAAAATAACATAAATTATATTATACAATTTAATACTAGACTTTGTCAAATCAATCGTTCGTTAAACATTTCATTTGAATATAACTTTGTTGGACTCATTTTGTTTTGCAATTATTTGAAGAATAAGATCAAGAATAGATTTTGATTAAAATCTATTTTTCATTATTTGGTAAATTTAAAAAAAAAAAATAAAGTATTTTATTTAAAATCTTTTCATTGTAAACTAGCTAGGCAAAAACACTCGTGATTGTAATCGAAAGTTTACCTGACGGTTCACGATTAGACAATTGTAGGATCCTTCTACATTGGTGCCCTATTGGGTTGTTGTTTTTACATTCGAAAACCTTTCCTATCCAACAATCCTCTTCCTAATTAATAAAATGTACCACATAACCATATCAACTGGAGTATAAACAATAAACCCGCTTCTTAATCGATTCCTAACAACTTCCTTCCTAACGATGTTAGCGTCAACATCATCCTGCAATTTGGAAGGAGGTGTACTACAAAGAATAAATTTTTCGACTTCTTAATAAAAATAAATAACAGCTTATAATAATAACCGCCCCAAGGTTCATTTCAACATAGAGACCACATGGATAGTCTTAAACCAAACCGAACTAAGTATAAAAAAAAGGATTAATTTGAGAAAAGCTCAAAACATTTGAGACAACGATGATTTTGCGTATTTGTGCATGATGGCCTATTATTTCGATGTTTGACTCTCTAATTGGTCCAGCAATATTATAATTCTTAGTCTGTGGCCTCATTTCATGTATTAACTCGAAAAATGCAAAAAAGTGAGTTAGTTCAGTATGCTTCAACACGATCCAAATTTCATGAAAGTCAAGTTTTTTCCGATGTCGCATATAGATTCTAACATTCTATATCAACTTATCATAAAATTATTACTTATAACATGTACCCATATCATATTCACTTATATCACGAGTGTACCAAATTGACCAAAGTTGATGAAAAAAACTTAAAAGACTGGTCAAATTATACAGTAACAGAAATGTGCGTCATCATTACACTGCATTGTATCCAGTTTTCAATAGTCAATAAAATAAAATGGTTGAGTAAATAGAAGTTAAGTGAATAATATCTTTACCTCACTGGATCCTGTCCTGGAATTTTGAACGGCCAGAGAACCGGCGAGGATAGTGTACCAGTTGGTCCCAATATCGCCTTGGCGGAACACTGCCAAGTAGATAAGGAAAAGTAATTTGAGAATGAAAACTCGAGAGTCACAAATAAATCGATGAAACTCATTAACAGCCGTCCACAGGCAACACTGAAAATATCCTATCGGAAAGCTTCTAACATTCATCAACCATTAACATTCGAACGAGAGGACTATTGTATTCATTAGACGAGAACCCATCGGCGTTGGAAAACAACATCGACAACAACAGGATCCATCGATTTATGATTCGAAAGAAAAATTGCTCTTTGATGAAAAGGTGAAAAATGGGTTCAACTTACGAGTGACGCCTTTTTCCAAATCTTCGTAGTAACCATAGCAACAGAGTTGTTCGAGCAGTTGGGGGTGCATGTGCTTAAAAGCTTTCATGTTACGTAACCTATTGTAAACAATGCTGATGTCGTCACTCGTTCGGTCCACTGGCCTACAAAGACAAAACACACCAACTGTCAAACTTTTCATCATCTTAGGACCACTTTAAACAAAAAACAAAAGTAATCAATGATTTTCAGTCGGCAACTTCGTTAAAACAAATTATCAATGATAGCTACGAGTTCATTCAAATCTGGCATAAAATTCTTGTAAACCCTCCATTTGTGATTCAGTTCACTCGCGTATAAACGAGTATTCGATGATTTTTCTACATTCCCCGTGAACCTTTGGCTTCAAACAGTCTTCAAACGATCTTCAAGCGAGATCTTGCCCTTTTAAAATTCATGATTTTGCATGTTCGTTAAAAGTTGTAGAGTACAATGAAATGTAAACATTTTGATCACGCACAGTTTGAAGGTAAATACTAATATGGAGATGATAGCAAACATACTATAAAATATAGTGTTATGTGAAACATAAAAAAATAGTGTTATAGTGTTATAAATATTGTTTCGTTGTGTTAAATAGTTATAGTGTTTCATTAAAAAATATCAATTTAATTCACCTTCACATGGGCGCCTCTAGTGGCACGAAGAACGTCTAGTTCTAGTCTAACTCATATCACGCCACGTGTTGTGCAACATTCCCCCATGTCAACGAATTGTCAGAAATGTTTGACATTTTCAAATTAGACTTAGAATGGTCCACATTTAAGATTTTTTCACAATTTGAAATTCATCAAACACAAATCAACGAAAAAAAATGCGTGCTTATTTATTTTATTTATTTATTCATCTTCATCCCATTAGGACACAGGGTAGGCAACATATAAAAAAATTACCGAATGAACTCAAAATAATAGTTCTCACGCGCTCTTTTGTCAACCATCGACAAAGCAGCGTCAAATCGTTATCAAATGAAGATGAGTTGTTCAATTTTTTATTGTTGTTGTTGAGGCATTTGTTATTTAAATGTTTTAAAAATTTGTTTTATAAACGACCTGTGTTCGGTCGTTCGGAGCCTCCATTTTGGAAAATAACTGACTACAACGTCACTGTGGTTCAGACACATACCACAACAATCTCACGTATAATTCTGCTTCCGGTTCATCAAAAATAACATTTATATAACATTGTATGGAAAATATTAAAGTTTACAAACGTTTAGATTTCATTGTGGACACCTTGTACATCTACTTTCGTGACTGTAGCTTCTTACATTCGCAAAATATGGATTGTTTCTGAATTCCACATACCTACCGGTATATACGTAAGCCTATACACTATACGTTTGGTAACAATTATTTTATATATCAATTTAGTTCAACGTGTATTTTTTTATTTAGTATTTCTATGTAGCACATCGTTTAGTTCATTTCATTACCTTTAAATTTGTAAAGGTGATTCACTAGATGAAGAAGTAGGCATTTCACTAGACACTAGAACGTTCATAAATTATAAATACAAAATTATCGACTGATTAAACACAAGTCTATATATAAGAATGAATGTGTTATTTTTTAAACACCCAATAGTAACCACAAACAAAACAAAATCACACACCTTCCGTGTGTTTTACGCCTTTAATCATTGAATTAAATCGCAGGTTAAACACTTATTTGGAACCCAAACATTATTTTCCAATCCAACCCACAATTCTATTTTGTTGCCTTCCATTTACAGTTCATTCATCGATTAAAGCAAAAATAACTCTGACATGGTTAAAAAAAAATATATCATGCTCACTCTTTAAGAAAAATTATATTTACATCTCGTTCGATTTGACGGCTATGAAGGCAAAGCAACTGAATAGTAGATGATGGCAAAGCGTTGAAAAGCTCTACATGTTAAAGAGGAAGCCAAGAAAAAAGATATCGACAACCAATATGACCTTCTCTTCCAATATTACGACACACGCAATACATGTAAATCTTCACCTAGTATAAAAGGTACCCAAAATAAAATGGAAAATTAAATCATGTTCTTAGCAACAACAAGGCCCTAAAAATAACCGGTTTATATTTTCAATCTGAACCTGAATTTTTGAATAATTGATGCTAACCAAGAGAAATGGACTGTTTAAATATTTTTTGACGTAAATAATTCATCGTCTCAGTCACCATAGTGAAAAGCTTAGTGTCAATAACCAGTTTCCGTTTAACTAGTCCAATCTACTCAGAAGTGTCACTTTACCTGTATGTGAAAAATTTCAATAATGTAAAAAAAAAAAAGTGTCTCAAGTGATACATTAAAATAATAACTCCCCCGTCGACTTATTCTACAGGGTGACGATGTTGTTTTTTTATATAAAAATAAAAATTGTCCTAGTGCAGGGTTTAAAAGGTCAGAAAGGTTTCTAACTGATGAAAAGTTCCTTCGGCGAATGGCTCACTTTAATCGATTAAAGATCAATATTGTTTCAATTCAGGACGAGTGGGTGTCTCCGGACTGTCATCTTCGAGTGCCTCACCACCACACAAACAAAAAGACATGATCAATGATGGTTATTGTTTTTGGTTTCCTATCTCTCAAGGAAAAACGAAAAATAAAATAAAAAGACGTTTGTTTTGGTGGGTGTCCAAACATCTGTCACGGTGAGAAATTTACGGACAATTTTGATCTGTGACACTGACCTACTTCTTCTTATCAATTAATCTTGAAAACGACATTTCATAACATCTGCTAAGTTTTGTATTTATATTATAACACTGGGGCCGAAAAAAAAACTGTGCTGATTAAACAATAATCTCCGACCCCCAACAACTCCAGTAAAAATACAAACAAAAACTCACAATTAGAGGGGGTGGTGTGCAAAAAACAAAGTTATAGACTTCTAAATGAAAGATACATAAACAATAGCCTGTAACCTCTCTCGGATCCACCCCCAAGTTGTATACCAGGTTTCATAAAAATTGGTTTCTTCATTATTTTGCAGCATTGCACGCACAAACAGACAAACTGGCATTAAAGGAATTACATTTATACACAGGGTGGTTCAAAATAACTATTCATAACTTTCAGAGGGCATAAAATGAACATCTTTTAATTACACAGTGGAATCCGTTTGCTATAATCACGGATAATGTTATCAATCGGCTAATATTATTATTATCAGTCGGTCCGAAGACACTGTTTAATGTTTCATATCCATTGTTTAATGTTATCAGCTAGTTATTTTTATCAAAAAAAGCACCAAAGTGATCACAATAACCAGATTCCAGTGTACTACTACAGTTCGGAATACTTCCGTAACGGGATACAACGACATTACGGAAATGAAAACGCCACATCACGCCATATTACTCACAAGGTGATATGATATGGCGGCGATATGTGATATGTGATAGGTGATATGGTGATATGTCCGGTTTATTTCCAGCAGGAATAGTATTTATCACTATTGGAACAATGTATTACCAAGTCATTAAAATTCCAAAATTTTGTTGTAAGTAACCCTATGGAAGTATTTGTAGTACATGTATTTGGAGTATTTGTAGATTGCAGAAGTAATTCCCAACTATAGTCAAGCCGTCTAAAGCCAAAAGAACTAACCAACATTTTACATATTTTGAGGACGTTGAGAAAATAGAATCGAATTTAACATTAGAACCCATGCCGAACCATAAGCTATTTTTGTGTTACAAAGATTCCACGTGAACAGATGTTATATCTCACTGTGAGTGAAATCTAGAGTAGGTGTATGTTGTGTTAGACCAATAATAACCAAACACAAAAATTTGTAGTTAATTCCCTTTGGCATCAGACAAATTCCACTATACTTCCATTCGCAATATATACGTATTCTACATTCGTGACGGATTCAACATTCGCGACCACTGACTTCATCAATACGCGAGGTCGCCACCAAATTCAAACAGGTTATTTAGGAACAGCGCGTCTGAAATTTTAGAATAACAAATTTTAATACTGTTTTTTTTTTCTAATAAAGTTTCTTAGGAGCTAAATGAATTTTAACTAACATTTATCCACATCATAGTTTTAGTAAATGTAAATAATTTTCAAATCCCTGAGTTTGAAGTTTCAAGTCCCTGTTGTTGGTGTATGAAAACGCATCGGAGTTGTTGCCTCCCTCATTATCATTCAGTCATTATGTGACTCGAGTGACTCAAGTGTTCTCCACTCACTCAGGTAAGAAATTGGTTTTTCTATTTGATTAAATGACGTTGAAGCGATCACGTGAGTAGGTGACTAAATAGAAAGCGGATTCGCTAGTGAACTTTTGTGCTCGCGGGTTGGTCGCTTATTTTTTTTTCTCTTCGATTCTTTAATTAAAACCATATTGATCGATCGAATAGGTCACGTTTCGTCTTACCCGCACGTATCTCGTATAAAATATCGTTTCGTGCGATTTTTCTAATATATTGCCTAACGATACACTTTTTGAGGAAAAAGCAATGAACTTGTTCCTATCGGGTTTTCTTTCCCCCCTCGTTCTCTGTCTCTTTCATCGATAATGGCGAGACTAATTAATTATTCATCGTTAAGTATCAACCGCGTGGAAAATAGAATCATCTCGAGAGAGAGAGAGAGAGAGCAAAACCGATAATCCTTTAATCGATTATTTCCTCGGAATGTGTGGTTTACCCCCTGCGTTTTAGAAAACAACGAACAATCTTTCTTTTTTTCATCTTGTTCGTCATATTCAGCCAATGACGAACATTATTTACAATATCTGGACGTGAATGTAAAAAGGGACAAGGTCGGAAACCTGTAATGCGCGTCTCCAATCACGTGAATCGATTTTTCATTAAGCTTATTTAAAATATGTACAATCATCGGTAAACAGTAAAGTGATGTGTTATCATATAGCGTCAAACTGATGAACGCTACATTTACTTTTGGTACATTTAATGTCGCCGACTAGTGTTTTTGGGCCTAAACTGGTTTAAACTTGACCCTCACACATAAGAACTGTTATGAATAGTTCTGAAATAGTATGGTTACATAATACATATTGGACTTAAAGTGCTTATAATAAAAAGAGGCTGAAGACTGCTTTTAATCGTTGTGTAAGGATGGCATTTGGGCTTGGAATTTGTACTTCATCAATTACAATCTTTAGTAAAAGGATTTATATCTCCTTATTTCAACAAATTATTAAACTAGTTCTTGTTAAGCAACTTGCTATGGCCTTGCGAGATAATAAAAATCCTCTGCATTTTGTTTTTGATTAATTAAATCTGATATCAATACTAGACTTGCACGGCGGTTTCAGTTCGAAGTGTAGTCTAGGGTTCATAAAATTAAATTAAATAGGTTTCCGTTCAAGTCCTTTGGTCATTGGAATAAGTTACCTATAGCAATAAGATTTACTATTTTTCAGTGCTGTAGAGCATCCTGTGTTACTTCCTGTTGCCATCTTAACAAAAGAGTGTCTCTACATTACAGTAATTGATTTTGACTGTAACCGTTTTGGGTTTTATAAAATATTATGTATTAAATTAGTGAAATTTTTATTAGCTATTTTTCCTTTTAACTATTCACGATTCCTGTTGAAAAATTTTTATTTTTTTATTTTGATTGATGTTTTGTCGTTTCTCATATTTTGTCATATTTTGTCATATTTTTGTGTGTATATTTGTCATATTTTGTCATTCTAACAAAAGAGTATCACTATACTATTGTAATTGATTTATTTTTGGTTATAACTGATTTGGGTTTCTCTCAAATATTATGTATTACTCTGGTAAATTTTTCTTGGGCATTATTCATTTAAGTATTAACTAACTTATAAGTAGTATATTCATTAGTCATTTAAGTATGTATTAGCGACATAGTACTTGTATATATTTTATGCATCAAGTTGTTTTCAAGTTTCAGAAAATTACAAATAATTAAAAAAAACTGAGTTTTTGATAACGTCTTTTACAATCTCGTCATTACTGAAACAAACACGTGGAAATATGTTTTTGGCTGAACTAAGTTAAGCGTTTATTTGATTGAATCGGTTTTAAAGACTCAACAAGGAATGGCTACTCACGTCCATAAGGTACCGGTAATACACTATAAGTAGATAATATAAGGAAAAAAGTATTTATTTTTGTGTACCACAATGTATGATGGCTTGAAATGGCTTAAAATGTAGGTATATCGTCAGCAAACACTTTTCGAGAAAAAACGGACCCTTCGTGTGACAAAATCTTAGAATTGCCTGGACATTAATCCGTCTAAATTTGAAATAACAAAATGTTCCACTATTACTATTACAATTTCAGTTCAGTAGGTCATCGGAAACTTACCAAAAAAAAAAGAGCTAAAAATGTTAAACCACTTTAACCTCAGAGTAAGTTAAATTAAAGTTAATAAAGAGTATGTAATAAAAAAATGTTACCGAATTGGACAAAAACGTTCCCATTTGTTGGGCTTGTCAACAAGCACGAAAGCTATAAGGAAAAAGTGGTTGACCATTCTTAGTTCAAGAACGCTCGATTTACAAACATTCGATATAATAAATAACATAATTCTTATAATCTTAATTCTATTTTATTTTTTTTTTACTTTATAGTTTATACTTTTATTACTTCGTCCCTTTGAGACATTCAATAAGGAAAAAATAAAATAAGAAATACAACAAATAAAATACATACACTTAACAACCAAAATTAAACTTTTGATAATTATAACAAACAATTAGTTTGTTAATAAATAACAAACTAATATCTTTTTGACAAAAGTACACGACTGGACAAGTTTTTTTTTAAAAGTAATTACATGTGACAGTGCAATGGACATTTAAACAGGTAAATGCCATTTTTTTAATGTAAAAAGCATATCGTTCCAAATGGAAAATGTATTGTATTATTTTATGTTTCGTGGCGTACCGGTATACGACAAACACATACATATATATTTATAATCCATTCGATGTTTATTACATAATTTAAATGCTATCCAATCACTGCCAGCGCACTATACTATATGCGTATCGCAAAACATCAGAAATGCAAGAAAACCACATAACGAACAAAGTCTTAGAACGGAACTCGTTCGTAAACTGAGAGTTGCCTGTATATACTGTGTATTTCAAAAGTGCTTCTTTCCAGCACGATCAGAAGTTCTAAAACATCAACGTTCTAACGGAACAACTGACAGTTCGTGACCAGCTGTTTAACTACCCGTCAAAAATCCTTAACGAGCATTCGCTCCATAAGCACTCGTGTCATTTTGAACACTCGACAATTTTGCTTAAACTGAGAGGACAGGAAGGAAAAGACTCACGAACTTTGGCGAGCCAAATTGTTATCAAAGAATTGAAGTCGACGTTGCGAAATGGCGTTAACGTTGAACTTTTACGTGACCTGTTGCTCGTCACGCGACCCTTCCAGCAACCTTTCGTCTAATTTCCATAAACACAAGGGGGCATAACCCTTTCCGCACTTTCCTCTCGCTCAAGTAAAACCAATAGTGCCCCTAAAAGCTTTTGTCACTCGCAAAGAATGAAAGAAGCAAAGTTTTTACATGAATGCAGTATCTTACTTTTCAGACAAAATAAAAGAGAAAAGTGTTACGTCCTATTTATCATGGTTGTAAAGAGAGAAGCACTTTATGTCTTCTATCACTGTGATATTTACTTTATAAAAGTCTTTTGAATATTTCAACCAAGAAAAACTTTCAAGAATAAGCTTCAAAATGTTATTCTAAAAACGTTTACGAAACAAAAGTAAAGATAACAACAAAAAATAAAAATGATATTTTTTAAAAAATAAAAATAAAGAAATCTAATTCTAGTTTTAAAACTTTTCTCTAATTTTTTTTTTCATTTTCTTTATAAAATAAAAATAAAAATGGTTATTTTTTCATTCGTAAAGCGCTTAAGTCAAAAGCTTTTTAAGAAATGCCAACAGGTGGTTTCCCAGTAACTATCCTCCCACGCATCATTAGAGACATGAAAAAAAAATTATTTCGAACATTCCATAGAAGAAACAAAAAAGACCTAATTGGCAAGGTTTCGTCTTTCTTGTTAATGATTACACAAACTATCATAACTTTTTCTTTTTTTTAAAAAACAAAAGACAAAAGTTATATTCTTAACGTTAAAGTATCAAAAATGCTTGAATTTTTTCTTCAAAGCAGAACATATTAAACGATTGTATTTGTTTTGTGTTGTTTTTATACTTTTTATGTCACATTCACTTATGATTGACTTTGTGAATGAGTGAGCTGAGAATTGAACGTATACTGTCGTCTACAGTCGTTTATGAGAATATACCGTATACTTAGTACAATGCGCAAAAAAAAAAGGATAAAACGAGAACCGCATAAGTCTTTCACATTAATAAAAAGTCCAATGTAAAAAAAAATTGCATATATAAATAAAAAAATTGCAAAAATCAAAAATGAAATTACTCAAATCTCGAATGACTCAACGATCACATAAATTGTGCAGAAATCAAAAAATGAAATAAAACAAGCATAAACTGAATGACGAATTATACAAAGATTGCATCAATTTTAATTCGCATAAATCGAAACATGCAGAAATCAATAATGGAGTTTTTCTGCATTATGTATGTACATACATCTGTATATGACAGTATCTAAAGAATTTTAATGTATTCGTTTTACGTAAAATACATTATACTTCAATTGACATTACATATCGTTTGGAATGTTTGCGTATCGTTTAAGTATCGTTACGAATCGTTCACGATCATACAAAATCGCCAATTGTTTTACAGCTCAGTATTATAATTCGTACACAACAACAACAACAAATGAAACGGTACATGACCATGAACGAATTATTTGTAACACATGTAGATAGTTATCGACTTAGATTGAAAGCAGCTTATGAAAGATTAGTGAATTTTTTCACTAAGTCATTATCTTAGTTTCATAATTGAATTATTATCAGTTATCGGAACCCGCCTATCAGTTTACATAGTATACTTACTTCCATTACTCATTCCACTTGACCGATAACAAATAACCAACAGCTGTACATAAGAAATTTAACACACACAAAAAATGAATAAAATAAAATATTTTCTATGAACAAAAAAGTACCATGAAATAAACCACCTATTTACGTAACGTGTACCTAGCAAAACATTGCAAAATAACCCAACTTTTTTTGTGTATATTTAATTAAAAAGTTGCTTTGTACATTAATAATTAATGAACAACTGGTTTAATTAATGAATTAAATCGAAACAACAAAAAAATATTATGTACGAAAGTGAAGAGTGAAAAAGTAGGACTATAAAGTGAAGTTGATAAACGTACAGACATTTCCCGCGAAAAGAGAAAACCACTTTAAGGTTGCAAGTAATTCAATTAATCAAGTGTGCAGTAAGTTGAACATGATCGATGGCCTTGTTACAACTTTCCAGATAATTGGAATAAAAGAAAGATGGTATACGAAAGAAATCAGATATACCTAGTACCACTTTAATTACAACGATCATCCAGCACCAACGGAGCTCGTCTCTTATTTGTGACCTTAATCGATTTTTTCCACTCAGGTGCAAAGCCCACCTGTTCGAATCAACGTCTAACCCTGTCAACAGTCACACCATCAAAAACTAACCACCGCACTTTACTTTTAGACTACAAAACTGCGCCATGTCATTCCAATCTTTTTTATGTAAAAAAACAAAAACAAAACTCATCCTATTGTTTCAAAAAACAATTAACCTTTACTTTTCAGGGCATGCTTTCAGGCATGTTTTTACCTCATCTTCAGCTGTCATGCAATTTTTGTTTCACTACCAAATATTTCTTTTTTATATATTTAATAATGCTATGTAAAAAAATTTAATTTGGATGAAATCTCTTTTCACTAAAAAGTAGTTCTTTTATATGTGTATTTACTAATGCAATCTAGAAAAAAAACTTTGGATGGAACGTATAAATGAAGAAAAAAAATACTTGGAGTGAAACGAAAAATGCCGGAATGTAAAGTAGCAGTAAGTAGATTAAATGACAAATGTTAAACATTCATTTTTATTTTTTTTTTTATAGAATAGTCACGAATAAAAAGTCTCAAAGAGATACAAAAAGTCGTCGTGCACATGATACAAAGGTCTATTAGGTCAGTAAGTTTAAACAAAGTTTTCTTTAACAATTTCACTGGTGATGTATTATGTTTGGAAAATTATGCTTTTAATAAAGAGTATTTTATTTTTATGCTCTTTATATTAGTTTCGCTTGTGAGTGAGTTTGTGAACGAGTGAGTTGGTAAGTTTGTGAGGAATCGAATTAAACGTACTCTCATCTACAGTTGTTTATGAGAATATTCTCATAAACAACTGTAGATGAGAGTTTACGTTTAATTCTGTGTAGTCCAATGTACAATAAAAATGCATAAAACGAGAACCGCATAAGTCCTTTGCATAAATCAAAAACTGCATAAATCCAATGTAAAAAAAAAATCACATCAATAAATAAATAAATCGAAAATTGCAGAAATCAAAAATGAGATGATTCAAAACTCGCATAAATCAAATATCGAATAACTCAACGATAAATTTGTAATTGCATAAATCGAAATTTGCCAAAATCAAAAATTGTTTCATTGCATTATGTATGTACATGCAGTATATCTGACAGTATATAAAGAGTATGCTTAATTTTTAATGTACTTTTTTTACGTGAAGTTATAGAAAATAAACATTTATAAATAAACTAAAAAATAACTTCTTTTTTCTTACTGGAATTAAATGAACTAATGAAAAATATATATTTTTTTCTAAATAAAGGGAAATAAAAAGGTGGATGAATTCTCCACAGAACATGATACGACCATTGGCTTCGCACATTCGCGAATTTCTACTCCTCCACAACTTCTCTCCTGATTAAATCAACACACAAACAACGCGGGTTTAAACAACATAACTCCATTCTTAATTTATTGTCAACAATCCCTTTTCTAAGAACGCCAATAAAAACAACAAAAAGTCACGAATTCGAAAGGGGGTAGGCATCAACGACGGACTTGTCGTCTTCCTAATGAAAAGTTTAACATCGTCAATAGTCGAAACCCAACTGGGATTGACAGCATTCCAACGGGCTTTGTCAGCCTACCAAATTTCAAGTCAATTGAATGAAAGATTTTGCAGTTCATTGCAAAGCGCATCCACTGAATTGTGTTTTGTATAAACAAAATAGAGGAATGTATTATAGATTAATTAATTTCGTATTCTTCACATAAACTAAATTCATAAATATACACTATTAAACTTCGATATAAAAATTAAAAATTCAACTATATCGGTTGACACATTGTCTACCAGTTGCATGACTACTGAACGTTGTTTACTAAACGTCGAGCATTTCAAATTACTAACAACAGATCAACAACATAATTATATAGCCATAAAAAGCTATGCTAACATCCTTATGACTACCGTCACTGCCAATGGACACCACAGCAAGAAATTGTATTTTATATTTACCTTTTATCCAGGCACTGAATCCAGGCAGATACCATTTTACACATGACCACCGAATGTAGCTTTATTTCATCCGAGAAGTATAAAATTCAAAGTTGACAGTTTTTCGTAAATATTCCACCTGTAACAATAAGAAAAAAAAGGACACCGTTTTATTATCGTTGTTTTTATAACATTTTTTTTTAAAAATCTGTATGTTAAATTAATTTTTGTTTTCTGTTGCTGTTTGTGTCTTTGTTTTATGTCCCCTGAGGAAACCTTTCACAAAATAGGTGAAACGTCGGGAGTAGTTGGGCTTGCACTGGTCAGTGAGGTGTGAAATGTTTAAAAAAGGTTTCTTGTGTTTTTGTTTTCCCCCTATTTTGTTTTAAGTAATCTACAGTATATGTTAAATAACTTATAATAAAAAAAATCTTCATAATATATTTTTTTTCAGGTTAAAAAAAAACATCAACACCCCCCCCCCTATTTTTCTTTACTTGCAATTACATTACAGCTTCATCATAGATGTTAATAATAGACTCGCTACAAATCGTATCGATCTCGCACGAAATTTGAGGTTGCTCAGTCTGACATAGGACATCCACCCACGCACACATATACACACACACACACGTAGTACAAAAGCCCAAGAAAACACCCTCACGTGACGTGTAGCCAATGAAAAAAAAAAGCCATGACGACCAACGATAATGTTTCCAGGATAATAAAGGGAACAGGATGTTATAACCTGAAACCAATACGTCATACTCAACTCGATACTATATCACTGACACATGTCTCATCAGCTGTTTTTTTTTAAAAGAGCCCTACTGTCTCCATGCCGGAACAAAGTAAATCATAAACATGTCAAAATATTTATAGGCAACCAAATATCAACTCTCAGGAGATATAAAACTACACTAATCCAAACTCATGTTCATGACAATCTTAGCCTCGTGACAGGTTCATGTTTTTAATATACTAATTCTGTATGGAAAAAAATTAAAAAGTTATAATCTTAATGACAGTAACCTTATTTACAATCATCATAACCACAAAATTAGAACTTACTTCACAAAACCTACAAGGTATATAATATCAAGGTAGCCTCATTATACATCCCTCATATAAAACACATTCTACACACAAAAAAACCAATGATTAAACTCGTTTAAAACCTACAATTTCCATTCGTTTTCGATCTAAATTACAATAACCCCAATGTTTAGAACCATGAGTAAGGTAGTTCCTTTCTGTGTGCTGATTTTCCATTATCGATTAATGTAGAGAGGAAGACCCCCCCAAAAAAAAGTATAAAAAAAGGGTCACGAATGCAGTCACGGATATGCAGAAAGCCTAGTTGATTAGGACAAAAAAAAAGGTAAAAAAAATCAATAAAAAGTCCTTTCTCTATGCACAGTCGACAGAAATTGAAAACCGCCATTGGAAACCCTCAACCCTTCTCTTTATTTTCTTTGTGAAAGGTTTCCCATAATGGAACGTAAAATTTTTATTCTTAATTTAGACCAATTTAGCACTTTTGTTTTTGCCTTTTTGTAAATTACAGGTACAAAATAATATGTTTTTTTTTTTTTTTTGTTTTTGTTTTACAGAAATGTGCAATTTCTGATTGGTCAATTTGCGAAATAGGATGTAAACAGAGACAAACTTCTTTTGTTTAAAATCAAATAAATTGTAATTTCTAGGACATGTTTCGAGGTTATTTTCTTATATTAACCGTTTAATAATAGAATGAAAACTATCCATGAACTAGTTAAGGCGCGTTTAAACGATAATAGTTTTGGCGACAGTGCTGTCATAGTGACAACTATCTTCGTGTCAATGAGGCTTCAAGTACAGTATTATCTAAAATATTATTGTAATATGTTTTAATCGTAGAAAACATTCAAAATTAGGTACTTCCGTGTTAACCCGTTCATCTGCTTGTACTTGGTTCTGAGTTTATTTTGCAGGTTAAGTCAAGAAAAACAAATAAACCATACATCAACCATACTATTTTTGTATGGTTTTTTTTCCCTAACTAAACCTGGGAAATAAACCCACAACCAAGTACAAAAGGGTTAACACGGAAATACCAAATATTAAAAGTTGACATTAAACATCGTTTACACGAAGATAACTGTGGCGAAGGGCTTGATGACTTGCTTTTTCTGATGTCTTAAAATATTTTTTTTTACATATTTTCTTTTACATGAAAAATGAAACAAAATGATCATTTCACAATGAATAAAGACAAATTTTAAGCAATTTAATTATGTAGCTTTATTTCTCTACAAAATATCATCAGTTTTGTAGTCATATTATAACAAAGACCAACTTGAAACGTGCAATCTAAACGTTTATGAGTGATCCAATTCGAGTGTTATGCTGTGTGTAATGTTAGGTATCAAAACAAATCAAAAGATAAGCGATTCTAACCATCTGTCTGCTACGGTGTAATCGATATGTCGATTACTTTGTTTTACATTAATTTTGGTGTAGTGGACCACAAAAACCTCTCTAATTGTACCATTTACCATACAATTGTACCACACACCACCATTTATTACAGTAAATGAGATAGAACAATCTGTGTTAAAAGTTATGTTAAAACCACAAAAAAATGTATCGTTTAACATCCTTTTAGTCAAGAAAAATTTTCCCACCCATACACACACACAAAAAAACTAATTCCAGACATCTTCGAGGCATTTTCAGTTTTGAAATGTAATTTTAATTAACTAATTACACCGAGAATCTCCAACCTCCACAGGCAAGAAAAGAAAAATCTCATCAATTCCTTCGTTTCTATCACATATGATACGTTTGTTATCTGCCGATATCACTGAACATAAATGTCCAAATCAGAATAAACATCATTTGCATAATTAGAAAGACATCAATTAATTCTGTCGTTTAAATAGTTCTGTAGAAAAAAAAGGGGTCTCATAAAAAAAAGTCACTAAGTGGAATGAGACAAAAAATACAACAAAATCGATGTAAGGCCAAGACATCCCAGCAGCGATTTAACAGTCAGTTTTTGTTTGTTTTTTGTATTTTTTATTTTGTTTTGTTTTTTTAATATCATTACAAAAGAAAAATTTGAATCTTTTTGTCATTACTTTTTGATACTGAGCCAAATTTACTTGTATTTTAAGGAGAAAAAAAGTGGCTTATGAGACCATCTGTTCACAAAATGTAAACAAAACATGGGCAAAAATAAAATCAAATAAAAAAAGAAAAACCACAAAGGTGATGTCATGGACAAAATCCAAAATAAATTAACAACAAAAAAAGAAGAAATTCAATTTTCGATCTACTATGTACAACAACAATAAAGAAATAATATCTTTGATCGATTTTTAAACATTAACACTCGTGCTTTCATCAATCTCACCAGAAACTTATAACTAGTACATGGAGTCAGCCATGATTGTCAAGCACGTGCCCTACAATGTTCTGACATTGTTGAGTACGCCGTACAACGATCGAGCATTATTGAGTACGTACCTTACAATGTTAAGGTGCTGCTCGCACTGATGTATGATCAGCATGTTTTCATCGAATTAAAACAAGCTACTTAACTTGAATTCGCTATGTTTTGGTGCAAAAAAGCTTGAAAACGTGTTGTTAGCACAGAGATCAGCACGTTTTCATCGAATTTCATTAATTGTTAATCACTGCCCAACAATGTTCAGACATTGAGCAAGCACCTAACAACGTTTTGTACCTCACTGAATATACTATCAAGGTCCGAGTTATCAGCTCCAGCGCCTCGTGAATGTTAAATTATTAAAACCTATTATTACATTAATAATTCATTTCTTCCTAACACAAGACTTTCGCGATATCTTCAAAACTGGCTGTGCCCCGAAGCTAAATGATTCGATTTGTTTGAGTTAAAGTGGGTAATTTCACTTTCAAGTTTGAAACTAAAGTGAATGTAATGGAAATATTTAAGAGCATAAACCGTATTTTGCATGATTTAGATCTGTTAGTACTTTTCCTTTTGCCGAGAGGCACTGATGGTGGCGTTAGTGGCGATAGGTTAGTTAAAAACAATACAAAAACAATTAGAAACATGATACCATAACATATTAATAGTATAATATGTCATGGTAATATAAAAAAATATTGTGTTAACCACTAAAGCCACCACCAGTGCTTCTCGAAAAGTACTGAATTTTGTTTTTAATGTCTTTAATATTGCGCATCAATATATTCATGATTTAGCAGCCAGGTGAGCATCCACACGACTAGTATAAAGTGTCAGCTGCCTCATACACGTAAGTTGCATACCGATTTTTTATTACATGTAAGTAGCCGAGATGGAATTCGCCTATCAACTGCCAACATCATTTCCTTTCAGAAAATTTTCTAATTAAAACTCATTGAACCGTGCACGTCAGATGATGAAGTCCCACAACCAAACTTTAGCCCTGAGATTTGCAAAATGTACAATAGATGTTTCACTAGTTGTAGTAAAAGATGGTTAGCCAAGCTTTACGATTAAACTTCACCGGTGCGTATAAAAGCAATTCGGTGAGATTTGAGGAGCAAACAAATGGAAACATGACGAATTCCAATAATTGCTAATTTCCTACAGAGCTCGTCCACGACTTGTGTACCTTTACGAAATTTTCGGGGACTAATTAGAAAGACTCAAAACTAACAGGCCTACCTTTAAGATCATAAAAATCATCATTAAGAAAAATGAATCGGAATTACAAATTACAACGAATGCGAACAATTCGCGTAAAAATGAATGCGAATTTTTATTTTTTATTTTATTAAACTAATGTACATCGCAACCTAATAAATTAATGTAATTGGTATGTTGTCAATCTTTATTTGTTGCTAATAGGTGTGCTTAAAGAGAATTTTTGGAACCCAATGGCGAAAACATTTTATAGGAAGAATTGGGTTTGGGTTTCTACTGGAGTAGTTATTATTCTAAAAATAAAAGTGTGAAACTTCAGTGCAATGCCTTAACCTGTTTTGACATTTTGTCTAGCGTGGATCATTATCGTTGCACAATGATGTTGCCAAACATTGATAAACGGTGTCGAAAATGGCATTAGTCTTATTGGTTTAGTAGTGCATTACTAAATATATCACTCGTCAAAATTGCTTCACTAACTATTCGCAAATTAGTTCCCATGAGCTCGTTCATCAAATTTGAATTCCCGAGTGGCAACAATCGGCATTCAGCATATTGTTTAATAATACATTTTACGAATCAATGCAAGGTCATTATAAAGTCCTTGTTGTGCACGTTCATAACTCCGTGATCGATACATAATAAAATCAATCTATAGAAAAAAAGAAGGTAAATTGGTATTGCAAGTTAGGTAAATTGGTAAATCATACGCTGATTTTTAATTCTCGTCGTGTTCACCGTCAGTCAATACGTAAACTAACTGAGATGTGATTCTCAAGTTGAACGAATATATTTTGCATTCGTTATTTTTCGGTAATACCCTGAATCGCATTAGTTATCCTTATAATAAGGTTGGTCTAAAGAGCAGGGGCTTCTTGAATAAACAATAGTCTTAACATGTCACCATCGAAAGAAATCCATGGGCTCAAATGTGGTGAACGTGATGGACAAGACAAGTGGGCCATCTCTTCCGATCCAGCTGTTAGGAAAATTTTCATTCAGAAACTGCCTAACGATGAGCAAGTGACATTCACAACATTAAACGACACGCTGACAAGAACACAGAACTGTCTTGTGTATTTGAAGCCAAGTTGGAAGAAGTCATTCTATCAATCCAGGTAAGTTATTAACGTTTAGAATATGAGCAGTAACGAAAATTTGATTCACAAGTACACAGGGTGATTCAGAATAACTATTCCTAACTTTCAGAGGTGATAGAGGACAGGAAATGAAACATTTATAATTAATAAACTATAGTCCGGAAATACGTCCGCAACGAGATACGACAAAATTTATGACGTATTGGTAATACATAAGTCTGATAAGTTATACCCGCTGGAAATAAATCAACACGTTACGTTCCCATTGAGAATATACGGGATCCTCATTTCCGTAATTTCGTTGTAGCTCGTAACGAAAGTATTTCGGACTATGGTTTATTAAATATAGATGCCCTCTATCACCTCTGAACGTTAGGAATAGTTATTCTGATTCACCCTATATAAGAGGAAAAACATCTTGCTGAAACACTATCACTCTAAGTTCCAAACGTGTTAGTCAAAAAATAAAGTAATTTAACATCATTTCCATATATGTATAACTCTTGTCAAACTTCACACTAAATTATATTATCAACGTTTTTCTATAGATTGTTATTATCATGTAGAAATCGGAAGTTATGGAAGTTCTGAACTGCAAGAGAACTTTATAATGATCTTTCACATGTTATTCCTAAAAAATAAAACAAAATAAAAAAGAACACAAGCCATCGATTCAATGCAATTTAACACTTCAAGTTGCGAGTATTACATTTCCGTACAAAAATAACACGGCTGAATGGCAATGAACAATTGGGTGGAGTTGACAATGGAAGTTGAGCAAATCAGCAACAAGATTGCAACTGTTAATTTTCCTCGCTGAAAAATGATGGATTAGCATCTCTAGGAGCTGATTAATCACACCCAATGAAATCATTGATCCACGTACATAGGAAAACACGATCAATGCAATCCACCGTTCGTTACAAAAATAATAAGAACCAATCACACATTCCCAGCACTACTTTTGTAACAACAACATCAACAACAAAAAAACCTCTTTTAAATCCGAAACAATAATAATAAGAATAATGGAGTCAAGTTGGAAGTTTATAATTGGATTGATCCCGACCTTAGCTCATCCAATTTCACGTCAATGAAAGCTATTAAACACTCCCAATTATCATTCATTACAAGAAATACCTTCAAGCTACAGCATCTTAGTTTTCCACCTCATTAAAAAAATGATCTTTTGATCTTTGACATTTTTTTTCCACCAATTTTAAATTTAAGATGGGATTTTCACTTTTTCCATTTTTCTAGATATAATCCATTACCCAAGTCAAATGTCATAAAGCTCACTTTTATATGATTAAAAACGCATTGCCACAGGGTAGATCAAAATTTGATAACTATGAAAGTCGAATTCTTAGTCAAAATACTTTTTCCACTACCAATAGTTAAAGATAAAAAAAAAATAGTGAAAATAAATAGTATTGAAAAATAATAAATTGTTTGAGAAAATTTTGTGCATCCTATGGACATGTTATATTTACAGTGTATGATTGTTTACATTTACAGAATAACATAATATACTACGTTTAGCACTTTGAATTTAAATTGGATTTACAAAAAAACTCTCACTATCAGAATATAGTACTCGTTTTATGCAGTCAAATTAACCATAAACTGTTTTTCAATTATAACCACGTGTTGCACATGCAAACTAACCAAGCCAAGCGCCCGTTCAAATATATACGTACAAAAAAAAGTGACGAGTTGATTATAACTACATACTGTACATTTTATAATAATAAAACATCAAAACAGACGAAGACAATTCTTCCAATCTTGTACATTTTCGGATCCACTAAAAATAAAAAAATCCATACTCCTCTTCACCAAACAAAACAACGACAGAACAAAATCATTACCGATTGATTTCAACTGCTTTCTGTACACACAGAGACACACAACTAACACACCCACACGTACACACACCAACCACAAACAGTAGCTGAACAAAACAAATCCTCGCTGTGAACGCCAACTCGATTTCAGGGTTTCGGGGCAATAAACACCTGGCCACATGCAGCCGCTTCCGTTCGGAACGAAATGGCTGGTGCACGATTCGGTAATTTGGAAAAGTCTCACCTGGCCAAGCTTTTTTTTTAGTGCAGCCAGCAAGAACGTTGGTTCCTCGCAGCACTTGGTCCGACAGGCCGTCCGATGGCTCCTCCGCTCCACCGATTGACTCAACTGAGCCAGCAGCCACCCACGCACACAGCACGCACACAACACACTGCTCACACACGCTCCTGCTGCTCGTCGTCGTCGCACACATGCACGCCGCCACCCGCGACACTCTATGTAGTCACACAACAGTACTACTACTACCAGACCCCAGACTACCTGTCACAAGTGCAGCACCAACCCCCGACCTTCCTCTCGATATGATCAATACGAATGATGTGAATTAGATTCGACAAGTTTTTGGTCGTAGTTTTTATTTTCTTACAATAAGGTCCAACACTTTGCGTCGCGCTAGAACTGTTGGAAAGACTCACACTTCGAGCTGTTTGTTGGAAAGTGGTCATTGATTTATTTTGACTACGGACAAGTACATTATGTTTTTTTAAGCGTACACTATATATAGCCTACTGTCATATACTGTATGTACATACATAATGCAAAAAAAAAATCCATTTATCTTTATTTCTGCATGTTTCGATTGATGCGAAATTCGATCGATGCGAATTAAAACTTACGCAATCACTAAGTGATTTCGATATTCAATTTATGTGTGTTTTGAGTAATTCCATTTTTTGATTTCTGAACGTTTCGATTTGTGCAAATTTTGATTAATGCGAATTTCTATTTATACAAAGTTAAATTTAGGCGATCGTCGAGTCATTCGATGTTTTGATTTATGCGAGAAATTCCACTTTTAAATTTCTGCAATTTTCGATTTATTTATTTATTCATAGATGCGATTTTTTTACTTGGACTTAATGCGGTTTTTGATTTATGCGAAAGAGATTGTCGTTTTATGCGATTTTTTTTATACATTGGACTAGGTAGTATATTCTCGTAAACGCCTGTAGATGGCAATATACGTTCAATTCCCAGCTCACTCATTCACTCACAAACTCACAAGCGATAAGCTAATATAAAAAAGTAAAATTATAATAAAAAGATGGAAAACGCGGTGGAACTTTCCTACTTTTAAAGCAAAACAAAAAACAGACAAAACATTGACAATTTGTTGATGATTCATGTTGCATGACTCGTTTATTCGGGTTTAAACAAATGGTGACACATAATAGAATTAAAATTATTTTCTTTAATGCTGCCACTACTTGGTAACATTTTGCAGTGATAACTACAGTCAAACTCGAATCCTATAAGTTACAGAAAAGTACAACATTCACTACGTTGATGACTACAGCATCGAGTACCGTGTAATAATAATATTTGATGTGAAAACAAGTACCACCGAAATGCATCATGGAAAATTAGTTTCCAAATTTAAATTTGCCAAATCAATCCAACAAAGGGGTTGGCAAACATAACGAATATTACACAAAGCCAAATTAAACTTTAAAATCCACGTTTCCATGACGAGCGTTTTAAAGGTGTTTGATTCTGCAACGGTTGGGGTGTTTTTATGCTAAATTAATATACATAAAAATAAAAACAATTCAGATACACACACGAGCCATGGATTTCACACTACATTTGGAGTACTGAATAAAATATTAACATAGTTCAACGTATTGTATAAAAATAAAATTACTAGAAATACTAGTTAACAAGTTCTTTCTTCGTTACGTGTTTTATACAATAATGGTTTATTATTTTTTTTAGTATAATCGATTTTAGTGTGACTTCAAAATAATACATTACCGTTGATGTACCCTTAACTTCAAATGTATAAGTTACTATATATTTCATTTAGAACATCATTCTAAATACAAATTAAGATATGCAAAAACTGCTTGCCTACTGAATGTTAATGTAGGTTAAGTATCAACACACTAGTTATACTAATACGGGGAAGTTAATTAATTATATTAAAAAATATCATCGGTCTTAATTTTTACCAAACTTTCATCGTTATTAATTTAATTAAATTATTTTTGTTATAAATAATGTTTCTTGTTTAATAGAAACATTAATTAACATTTTGTTAGCATTATTACAAAATTACTATTATTTTAAATGACATATTTCAAAGTTTTCTAGTAAACGAGTGAAAAGTTCAATTTTAATCGATATTGTCATTTGTAAAGTTTGCCATGCTCGGTTTTAATTTAGTGAGCCTATAACCGGCAAAGTATAAAGTTCGGTCAAGTTTCAATTTAAGCTTAAAATTTAGCTAGGTTGTAAAATCACACAAAACTACTTAAACAAACCTAAATATTGGTCATACAATTTTTATTTTTTGAAAATTGAAAACATGTGAAATAAATTAATTAAAACATAGGTTATTCAATTTTATAAATTTTTTCGTACACTAAGGTTGACTTTGCTGCCGGCCTTGTGTAACTGTGTCATGTATTGTAAAGCATACTTGATACAGTGCAAGGTGAAATAGTTGTAGATCTTTCTAACAGAGGTCTCGTCTGAACAGATTGAAAACGAATGGAAAAATTTAGTTTCGTTTTCAAAACTTAACAAAATGTGTGACTGCCACTGCCTTCTCTAGAAGAACAGTATATCTTTGCTAAAAAAAGTATATATCTATTTTTTAAATAGTATGACATGTAAATGAAAATTTTAGAGCTAATACAAAAACATGTATGAACATCGTCAAAACCATATATACTGCAGTTTCACATGGTTCTCAAGAATGTTTGCAGTTTTATTGAACATTTAGTTTTACAGTAGTTAAAATAATCAATAAACCACGTACCTGTTCTAATTACTAAAATAATGAAATTTCCAATTAAAATTAATCTAATTTTAGTAAATAATTAATACTTAATAACGAGCATTTGAAGTCAGAAAAAAAGAAGCATTGTGGGTGTGTCCAATTAGAATATCAAAATGGTTATTAAAGTATTTCGTAGACCTGTAAAATGCTGACACGGTTTATTTATTCAATAGCGACGTTAAATAGATTTATTTGTCTGGGTAGGGTTGACAAGTTGTCCGAGGTTATTTACCCATAATAAAATCATTGTGGTTAGCAATTTTGACAAAACACGCATGATGCAGAAATCCAATTTAATTGAAGCGTGATCACAGTTATAACGACTCAGCCAATTTATAAAAATTGTATCCAAGAAAAAAATACTTTTCTTCAACAAAAAAAACAACATATTTATACTTTTCGATTATATGTAAAAGTAATGAGAATATAACATCGAATAAAAAAATGTCAAATTATTAAACCAGAGATACCAGAGGTACTTGTGGGTTATATGGCCAAAAGCCACCGACGACGCTGCAGCTCGAAGACGGAGTGTTCGATCGATCACTGTTTGGTACACTTTGATTATTGTGGTAAACATGCATTTTGTGTTTTTTGATGACGAGTTACCGGGTTAAGTTGGTTTAGTTCGTTTCGACTTGAGCGTTTGTCCTAGGTCTAACCTAACCCAGTAATCTGTCATCATAATCCAAAGTGCATGTTTACAACAATAATAAGTGTTCAAGTGATCGATCGAACACTCTACCTTCGAGCTGCAGCGTCATCGGTGGCTCTTTGCCTGATAACCTACAATTACCCTTTTATTACACTTTACGCGCTTTATATTAGATTCACTTATAAGTTTGTGAGTCCGTGAGTGTGTGAATGAGTGAGTCCCCTGGAAATTAAAAATTGCATATAACAAGAACCGCATAAATAAAAAACTGCATGTTTAATGTGACAAACTTCGCATAACACGAATCGAAAACTGCAGAACTCGAAAACTAGAATTTCTCAAAACTCATGTTACTCAAAGATCACATTAATCAAAATTCGCATGAATCGAAACTTGCAGAAATTGATAATGGAATTCTCGAAACTCGCATATATCGAATAACTCAAAGATCGCATAAAGCGAAACTAACATATAAAAAGTATATATTCTTAAAAAGCATTTTTAATGTACTTGTTATAAAAAACAACTTCTCCCAACTTTGGTCATTTCATTTGATAATACACCGATATTAAGTATTTAGTATTGGGCACTAAATAGCACCATCTGAGTGGGTCCGGATTCGACGCAAGGTCCAGGGTTTGGTTTATTATAGGCAGAGAATTATTGACAGCAAGATTCGTGGTGTCATCAACTGTAGTTCTTTGGACTAGTTTTACGTAAAAAATTATCATTATAACTTCCATTCTATTGTGTATTTCAACAGTATAATAAGCTATAAAGAAAAATGAAACAGCGTTAAGACAAGACCTGTCACTGTTTGTTAAACATGTTGTCAATATTCCATTCAACCCAAACATTTACCACACCGAGTGTGCTGTCTACAATATTGTTAGTCGTAATTTTGGGGTTTCCAATTTCGTATATAAATCACTTAGAATAGACTTTGTGTTCGTACTTAGATACAAAAAACACTTAAAGTAAAAGTTCAAACTTTCCCTCTCAATTCCATGTGCTCTTGTTAATTCATCGAACGACCTTGTTGCGAACATGCGCAGTCGACACCACACAACGAAAACCTGAATTTTGACTGGTGCGAGTGGAATGCCGTGTTTCTGAGGCCGTGGTTCGTAGGGGAAGAGAGATAACAACAACGATTTCCAACATGTTCATCTCATTTAACAGTTTCTAAATGCACATGAATTGGGGATAAAGAGCATGGTACGTATGTCTCGATTGTCATTTCTCGTCTGCATTCCAGTTGTTGTTGTAATGTCAATGCTTGAGATTTGTTAGGAAATGGTTGTCCTCCTATTCACTGTCGTACTTGATGTAATTTTTTTCACTAGAAAAATATACGTCTTATGCAAAATTCAATGAATACAGAAAACTACTTGTCACGAGGAAAGATCTTTGCGTTTAAAACATAATTTAAAAAACGCACAGCGGCTACAACAAGCTGATGACTCTTTAGGGGCAGATACTTCCGGTCTATTTAACGTTATCAGATTCCGCAGCTTGTAGCATTTCTTGCCATGACCTTAGTAGGTGCCGCGCAATTTCTGGTATTAAATATGTAACCTGTGCTTATCTAGTATATAGAATATATAAAACAATAAATATAATTATAATATTAATAAACTTTTTTTTTTACGTATACAATCTTTGTTTTAGTTGTTAAGCACACTTTGAATAATAATTAAATATTTTTGGTTTCATTTGTTTGATGTTTTATTTATGTCTCTGATTTCTATTTTATTACACACATTAAAACAGGAATACAATTCACAAGAAACCAATTTTTTAATTTTTATGATAAATACCAAAACAATTTATCTTTTAATCTAACTACTAATATAAAAGAGAATTTGATTTTTCTCAGTTTCATTCGCTCTCTGATTGGTTCTCTCTCACATGATTTGAAAAGGGAGCAATGTTGTCTGGCAACATGAGTTAAAACAATGAACTGCTTAATGAAATAAATCTTACATTGCTTATCACAGGCATACGGTTTATGTCATTCATTTCCTTTGATTAGTTTTTTAATTGTACATAATAGCAATCAACTACCGTGTTGATTAAATGCCAAGTGTTAATGCCAGTATTATAATATTATAATCAATCTGCGGTGTGTTATTGACTTATTAATCCTTAAATATTTTGTTGCACTTTAAAAGTTATTTACCAAATAACGTTAAACAACATGTAATTAATGTACAAAACAATTTTTAAAATTACTTTCAGAATTGAATTTTATTTATCTCTAATTTTATTAGATAGGCAATGTATCACATTTCTTTTGGATGATGTTTTAATATTGCAGATTATGTTTCTAGGCCGAGAGCCAAATCGATTATTGGTGAACACGTAGGTTTAAGAAACTTGTTTGTTTATTTAACATCATGATAAATTAAATTTTATAATCAATTTAGTGAAGAACACAAAATTGTAGACGTTTTTTAAAAGACTATTTTTTTAAACATTTTATCTGAAGGTCAAAACACTGTCATTTTGCCAAAGCATAAATCTAATGAATGTGAAGTTCAAATCTTGAAAGGGTAAATCAGTGATCAGTATTATACAGTTGACAGTGGTTTGGCTGTCTTCCAGTTTGTCATATAAGATGTTATAAACTATTTTACTAAAGTTTCTTTACTCCATAATAACAAGAACATCCCGTTACGTGTCATTGGCTGATATAGCAACAAGACTTTTCTCAGATTCTTCAATAACTAATCATGCTTCACATTCATTGATCAAAATTTTGACAGAAAAGCTTTATTTTTATATTTAAAAATTTTTTAAAGTGAAATAGAAAAGTTTTTTTATGGCGATTCGATTTTATGTATGAAATTCCTGTTTTTTTGGGTCATTTACCATGTTTAATGATGACTGCAATTATTATCACTATACCATATCATTTTTTATCTCTTTAACATTGAATGTTAATAATAATGTAATCTTGCATAATAAATTTGAAGAGTGTATAACACTGTTTTTATAATATATATTGAAAGATTTGCATTTTTCAATGCAAAACCTTGTAACCTATAATCACTTTTGCATTGGAAAATGTTTTGATATTTGGTCATTGGCTATAGTGTAGTTGGACATCTACAACCACATCACAGATAGACAATTATTCTAATATAAATTAGAGCTTAACGTGGTACAATTCAAATTACAAACTGTTTGTTGTTCTTCAAATATCGTCGTAAATGGTGTAAAGATGATCCGAATTCATTATCATTAGTTCTTGGAATTCTTGATGCTTCTCTGTGAGCTGCCGTTTGATTTATAGAATGAACATCTGATCTTGGAATAACTGATACCCACAAAATGAGTTGTTCGTTCCATTTGAAATAACATACCATCAAGTTTGCAAACTGCTAAAAGAGTAACCTTCATTCTATTTGATGAAAACACTGTTGGATGATGGATTTATGTTGAGCAGTGTTCCAAATTTTTTTTTCTGAAGTTATGCTCATTCTATTGATGGTTTGGCATTGCGTACTTTCCCAAATATTTCCAGATTTAAGATGTATTGTAAGTTTAAAGTTTTTTATTGTTCTATAAAGTACTTTGAGCTATATTGAAATTTTCAAGCATTGTTTGTGCAGTTTGGATTATAGGCTACTGTATAACAATTTACACACTGTTACTGTATGGCAACATCATAAAAATTACCATACAATGGTAACATCTTTAAAAAGTTCACTATTCACGTATAATATACTAGTAAAACAGGAGTGACCTCATGTTTTTTTGTTATTATATTATACGGTACTTTTTTGCTGTTAACCGAGAGGCTGCTTGTAACACTTGGGTACAGTTTTGGTTAGATAAACAAGGAAAAAACATTAATATTATATTTTTAATTAGCTTAAGCTGGTATGTATATCCATGGACACTAGTTTAGGTTATTCTAGTTAATCACTAAATACAACACCACTATAGCTAACCACTAACGCCACAAGTGGCATCTCGTTTAACAACAAAATACCAATTATTTTATTAAATTTTTCTGATTTTCAGACGATAAAGGCAGTACTTGGATGGAGCGGATTAGTAATAACACTTTACATCACTTCATTTGGAATCTGGAATTTTGTCTACCTCATTTTGTGCAGCGGTTTATTTATTGGAATGTATGTATCAATTAAAACTTTACAACCGTTTGTTTAACTTGGCTCGTTCGTTGTAGCTTTGTTTTTTTTTTTATCAATTGAAATTTTTTTTTAGCTTATATGTAGCTACATTTGTGAGATTTTCAAATTTTGCATGAGACCTAATCTATAGATGATCGATGAATTGTATTTTCCAGAATTGGTATATTTATATTAATTAGAGGCTTGGTGTTTATTTTTTGGAATTACACAGAGGAATTCTAACACTTCATACTTACGGAGTGAATGCGGCTCAGGAATATTGGAACATGGTTCAGACATCACATCTTGAGTATCCCTCGACTGGAATTCGCAAGGTATGAAATAACAGAGGATTACTAAAATCATCGTAGAAACAATATAAACGACTAGTACGATTACGCCTTTCGTGTTTGTTGTAGATTGATGAAATTCTTCGACGGCCAGTGAAAATTAAGAAATGCGATAAAAGACTAACAGGGGCAAACATTATAGACGAACAATTACAAGAAGTAATTATTTATCTTTTTTATGATGTGCTATCATTGTTATAATGGCATCCATTTCTGCTAATCAATCAGTGTTGCTGTAATATTATTATTTTTTAAGGTATTACAATACACGTTTAGGGATTATGTTGAAACATGGTATAGGGAAATCAGTGACGATGCAAATTTTATAAATGATCTCAGGGAAACTGCCCAGAATGTGGTTATTTCTTTTTCAAATAGGTTTGTGCTTCAAAATTTATTAAAGAAAATAATTGCATCATAAAATCTGTTTAAAACTTATCTAAACAACATTAATATCTAAACATCTTCACAAACAAACCTTCTATTATTGCAATTTTCACACACTATCTTGATTTGCACATTTCTTATTGTGATGGTCACGATGTTAATGATTATTGTGAATATATGTGTTTTTTAGAGCAAAAGATGTGGATTGGGTTCCATACCTAACAACGAAACTAGTCGATGATTTTGCTTCTCATTTACGCCTTTTTAGGCAGGCTCAGTCCAAAGTTCAACAAATCAAATGTGGAGGTAAAACAACCAGACTAGGCTATATGTAGTACAGGTATCGCCCACAGTTTCCAGCGTTTTTGGTTCTGGATTAACCATTTTTCTGGACCAACCAAAGTCATAGAGTAAATAAAAAAAAATCACTTTTAATCCATTAATTATCCCTTCTCAAGTCTCTAAAACACCATGGACTTCTTAAATTAAATGACTATTAAAATTAAATTAAAAAATGATTAACATACAAATTAATTTAAATTTTACAAGTCATTAATGAAGATATTTATTGAATAAACTTGTTAAGTAGAAAAACTTAAACAAGTTTGGGAACATCATGGTGAATTTGTCTCACGTCGTCTAGAAAACTAAAAGAGATGCTGCAGAACTGTCATTTGCTGGAATATTGATGGTTTACTTGCATATATCATGTGATTTTTAAGCTGCTTAAGTTTTGATTCAGTTCTACACGATCGAAAAATAACTTCTTTTTTCTTTTTTTTTGATAAGGTGTTTTGCTTATTGGTACACTTTGTCAACTGTTTATTATTTTTTGTAGCTAGTTCATTGTCCTAAAATTTGTTTATTTTTTTCTAGCTGCCGATGGACAATCAAAGATTGGAATGTTATCCATCTTTTTTGATTTGGAAGTTGAAATGGAACGAGACATCTGTCACGATCTTGTTTGTACAGTCCCTGAAGTCGAGCGAGGTTAAAGATGTGGAAAATTCATATTCTTCTTGTTATCGTTGTCAGTATAATTCAATTGATCGGAACAACTTTTTGTCTTTTAGAATACTTACAAGACCTAAGTGAAGTGCTGTTATTTCTCCTATTACCTCCAGGAGATTTCCATAATAAACCATTCCGTTATCTAGCCAGGGTAAATATATTACATTCATATATTTATTTGTATGTGCAACCTAACTAATTTTTATTAGCACAGTTGTAAAAAAATGTTTTCATTTTATAACATTTTCTTTTTGGTATTGATAGGAGCTGTTAGTAAATGTAATTTTTTTGCCGACTGTGGAACAATTTTCTGACCCTGATTATGTTAATCAGATTATTCTCTGGCTAGTATGTCGTTATTGAAATATAGCAACTATGTTTTTTTTTATATTATCAATTTTCAATTTTAATTTTTCAGTACTGATAATTCATCTTGACTATTATTTTTTTTAGTGCAAAGAAATTCCTATCACCAGTGAGAGTTTTCTAACTATAATTCGGGTTACGGATAATGTTGAGGAACTTCATGCAGTTCGTGAAAGTGTTACACATGAGATTGCAGTACAACGATCAAGAGACTCGGGAGGAGAAGATGGTAAGTTTCAATTGACGCTGATCAATATGCCTTCCGTTTGTTGTGTCCAAAACATCATTTTGGATGTGTTTGTTTAATATTTTTTTTCAGATACTGAAATAAAACAGCAGTTAAGTAGTTTACTTTTTGTCCAGAAAGTTGTGGATAATCGGATACGTCAGTTACAAGAAGGGATCGAGACAGATTCATCTGGGCTTCCTTCGGTGAATATTCGTACAAGAAAGGTTTAGGCATTTATAGCAACGTTGTTTTAAAATTGTGAATAATGTTTTTAGGCAATTGACTGGGCAAAATATCTGACTCCTGGTCAGAAACTTTTCTCTTTGCCATTGGATGTGATATTGAAAAACAATGTGGCATTGTCCTACTTCATAGGTAGGATGTCATGGCATGAATCAATTTACATAAAAATGTAAGATTACAAATTATACAGTTCACTGAATGGAACGTTTATTCCAGATTTCATGAGCAGTGTGAATGGTCAAGGATATTTGTATTTCTACTTAAATGTTGAGGTTGGTAGGTTATTGTCAATTTATTATGTTTTAAACCTAAACTTTAATTAAATTTGGTTACAGCAATAAATTGTTTTATAAAATGTCCTTCAGGGATTTCGAGTGTCTGCCGAGCAACAAGTATCAGCAATGCATTTAGAAAAACTAGCTAACCCGGAAGTGGTTTCTGCAGATCTCGAACCATTGAGAGAAGCTGCACTTAACATATACGAGCAATATTTATCTGAAAAGGTAACTAGTAATTTGTAAGCAACAATAATCTCTTCACAATGACTATTAGTTATTGAAATTGTATTATTCATAGGCAATCACAAGGATATCTCTAGATGAGGTGGTAGTAAGGAGGTTACTAACAAGACTTCGAACTGAAACACCAACAGAAGCTTGGTTTGATGAAATTCAAGCTAAAGTAATTTATTCAGCAATCACAAATCATGTGCATTACAAGTATAAATCAGGTTGAATAGTACCTAAACTATGCTTATTTTAGGTATACGAAATTCTCCAGGAAGATATTTATTTTCCTACATTTAAGAAAAGCACCTATTACATTAAGTTATTGGCAGAGTTAGATTTGCTGAAAGATTTTGGAAAATCAGATGATGAAGGTAATGTGGCCAGTAGTATTTTTTTCATGCAATTTACACAGGGATTCCGTAAGTACGTACTTAAGTACAAGTACTTTCTGAATAGGTACTTTAAAGTACTTTAAAATACAAGTAC
>JAQIWH010000921.1:0-38087 GCA_034695005.1 Cryptops parisi | reverse complement strand
CATACATATATACATACACACATGTATATAAATATAAGTGCTCTGGAACTCTTTTGACGTTTTATTAAATTTTCTCTTGATAGGGTTTGAAAAATCAACTTTAACGTTAACTCATATCAAACTGTGCATTTTCCAGAATTCGACCATTTTAAGTAAATCGGTTCTGAATTATTTGCTACGTGGAACGTGAATTTTAATATGGCTTCGTTATTTAGAAACGCTGACTCCGTAAACAATTCAAACTTTTGGAACTTTCAACTAAAGTTGGAAGCAAACGGAAACTTAAGGCACATAAACAACTGACTGGCTTTTAGTCAATTGTTTGAAAAGTAATAAAAGTCGAAACGCTTTTTCAAGAAATGAAACTGTAATTATATTAAACTGTAATCTTATCGATCGTAAGTGTGCATTTAAACCTCCAGAGAGTGAATTTGTGTAGTGAAGAGTCACTTTTGCTAGTTAATATTTTAGGATCTTCAAATGAGTATTATATCGTGCACGTGATATTCCACAAATGCAATACGCGAGCATTTGGGTATATTCTACAAATGCAATAAACCGACTTTTGGTGCCTTACCGAAGAATTTCGTCATTACGTTCGATGGCTCTCTATTCGCCCCCCCCCCCTTTCTTTTCTCTTTTTCAACAAGCACCAATTCCATTTCTAATGACAGAAATGTTTTCCGATAATTCTCTTTGGCTTTCAAATAGTTGGCATTTTCCGTCAGTCACTATCACCACCGTTGACCGTCATATGAAATTTTTCTGTCCTGAAGTGATGTCAACCGTCATAATAATTCAACTTTTTCTTTAAATCTATAGCGAAAATGAAATATCAAATTTCTTAATAACCAGTGAATGAGAATGTATGAAAAAAAGTTTATATTTTTTTTAATAAAATAAGTACTTTTTTCTTAATGCCACGAAAAACTTAAGGAATGTTTTTCTGTCGATGAAAACGCACATTGAAACAAAATTAAATGAAACCTTTCATTGGAAATCCTAATTAGGTTTGGTCGATATCTATCATCGAATGGAAACTTTACGAAAAAAAAACGGTTCAGATAAAGAAAAAAAAATAGGAAATTGGGAGACAGAGAGAAAACGAAATTCTGAAGACTCAAGGGTTTCTTTTCCATTTAACGTTCATCTGGTTTTTGTACAGGTTTCATCTTACCCGTCATCACGCATTTAATTTCCATTGGGGGCTTCCGTATCACTGTCTCGAGGCGATAGTTTTATTTTTTCATCAGTAAAAACAAATTCACAATGTACAGTCTAAACTAACTATACGACATATAACAATACTGTAACATATGAAAAATCTGTGCTCTACGCATTAAACTTTTAACATTTGTGAATGTATTTATTTTATTTATTTCCTTAATCCATGAGCCCATATAGTCAAAATCTAATGTCGTTTTATTTATTTCCAACAATCCAACTAAAAAACAAAACAAACAATTATCCAATAATAATTTTAGCGATTAAAACACTATGCTAATGCAGCAGCTTCACAGCATACAACTTTTGCTATACAGTAAAGCTGCTGCATCAAATGATGTGTTGTAATCGCTATTGTTGGATCATTTTTTCAGTTGATAAATCATTTTTTAAGTTGAATCTTTAGAAAGAAATAAAACGACAGTAAATTCTGATTATATAGGCTCATGCCTACAACTTTCTAAATATGACTTGATACGTACAATGTTTAAAATGTAGCAATGCAATGTTTTTAAAAATTATTTTATTTCAAAGTCAATTAAAATATTCTCAATTGAAACACCTTAAGATGTTATTATATGCAAAACTCAGAATTTTTATTATATTAGCTTTTTGAGTATTAAATTGAGAACCATTGGCTGGGACATTCGGTATAGATAAAAAAATGTGAATGTGGATAATGCATTTAAGTATAACGTTTGTAAATTCATTGTACTTCCGTGGAATAGTTTTATAGTGTGCTACTGTTTCGATTGAACGATCTTCCGATTTTATGGGCTGTTTGCGTTTGCACGGTGTGTAGTCTAACCATTAATTGGAGAAAGCAATTAAGAGGTGGACCAGTTTCACGTATCGCATATCAATGATGTTGAAGAAGAGTTGAAAAGTTGTTAAAGTATTGTGATCACAGGTGTTGGAAGGATCAGACGACAAATTCCCTAATGCGTAAAAGAAACTCTAGTAGCAGTTTCCACTGCGAGAATTTCAATGACTTTCGGAAGTGTTTTTCATTCATCGTGTCATTAGCTTTAAGCTCATCATATTCCAATTTCGAGATTTTAAGAGCCGCTTAGGGGTGATGAATTATTTTTATAAAATAATTTTAGAAAAATTAATTATTTAAAAAAAGAGAACTAATTACTATTGCAAAAGCAGATAGTATGGCTAATATCGCGCGCATCAACTCAATTACATGTGATTTGAGACCAAAGTAAATGTCAATTTTATTCGCCCAAAAGTATCTAACGTGATAGGGTGAGTATCGATTTGTGTCAGAAAATGTCATTTCAGTTCCTGGTGGAAAAGGAATCTGCAGATGTGGGAGTTAGCCATGCATCAATTCCTGACAGGCGTACACAGTAGCAAGCATTAGTGACGACTAACGTACAACAACACTTTGGAAGCTGTTGTTTAACAGCAATTAATAATTCCTTGTGAAGTTTGTGGAAACCATCTATTGTGTTGGTGGGCTTTAATTGAAAATGGTTTATCGTTTGTTTGTATGCCGAATTCATTTCGAAAGTTAGCTATCAAAGGAATTATATCGATTTTGGCTCCCAGATAAATGCAGCCAACCAATAGCGCGGGAGGTGGATTAGAACAAATTTTCCAGTGATTTACGGTTGTCACAGCATTCTTTTGTTTGCAGTGATGGGTGATGTGCGAGTGGAACTTAACAGAATAGTTGGGTTAAGTGTGAAGTCGTGTTTAAGCGAAAATCATTAACCTTACGCTAGGCCTACCTTGATTTATCGCCTTTCCATTAAACCGGAGAATCTTAAAGCCATGCTTTTAGTCTATCTTGAAAATCGTTAACAAAACTTTTCAACTTAAAATTGCAGCAGAAAGTAGTTTAAGTATCGAACTAAACCATTTTCTAAGTGGTTTTTCCGCCAATATAGGATGTCCTAAAAAGTACATTGTATAAAATTATCGATCACCGTGTTAACCCATCAATGTTTGTAATCCTTTCAGTAATGACGTGATCCTTTCAGTAATGACATGATCCTTTCAGTAATGATGTGTCCATTACTACTATGTGTGTTTCACCAGTAGTGCCGTTCATTACTGATGTAAGTCTAACTGGGTTAGCTTGTTTCTGAGAGGTCAGTGAGTGATAGACCAGCCAATCCAATAATATCTAACATGGTTACGCGTTTGTTGTCAGCAGTACCACTCTAATTATTATATCGAATTGTCGGGTCAAGTTTACAACTATTAACTTATTCAATAGTAAGACTAATATAAATATCTCGAGTACTCATCTTTTCACTACAACTGGGTAATAATCCTTTTTACTACTTCGGAGCTATTTTAGACTACACTGTTATCAATTTTAGTACCGTTTTCAATTCATCCATCATTAATTCGTAATACTCACTACCGGTACAGAGTGTTTTTTTTCTGCTTTCAATGAAGATACAGTAGAATCCTTTTTAGCGAGTTTTGTTGCAAAGGAGCAGCTTTTTCTGTATCTCTTATCTCTTATCATTTTTACTTTTTATTTTGTCCCTTCATTGATCTGCCAAGACCAGTATCACGTTCCTTTTTCGTGATATCTTTTTTCTTTTATATATATCAAGGAATGTGAAAAAAAAACTACCAACATATATATCTATAAAAAGAAGAGAACAAACGACATGAAAACCTAGGAAAGGAGATTTGGTCGGATCAATAGGATGGTTCATGTCCTTGGTAAACTGTTGCATCTGTTGAATTTCACATCTAGCTTTAATTAAATTAAAATAAAAATGGTAAAACCTGAACCTTTATAATTCCAACGTTGATTATTAAGTTTCATCTTTTGCAAAACGTATCGATATTGTCTTTTTTTATCTTTAATTTCACAAACTCGTAACTAAATAACGATAATTTAGCAATAAACGTGTCGAGATTTCTTTCATCTTTTTTTTCAATAGTAGTTATACGCAAAATTGGAGAACACTAATTAGTCGCTAATTACGTAGAAAGAGATTGGAATGGGAGTTTTAAATTGGTAGATAAATGTAATAATTTTTAAACATTAACAAAAAAAAGTTTAAAAAGGGGGTGTTAGAAATATGGAGATGGTGAAAAAGAAAGAAAAAGTTTGGCGCAACTCGAAACCATTCAATTAAGGACTTTAAGAGAAGAAGTGGTTGCAATTAAAATTTTACGAGCCTAATGCAGGTGAGACTGGAAGTTGGAATCGTGTAAACATGTCGCCTCTCTGCGAATTTACGACGAGACGTTTCATTTGGGAGAAGGGCGAATGTGTTAGGGAAATCATTTCCTTCTTGTTTAACACTTTAACAAACTACCATTACCACTCTTTACACACCAGCTACTCTTTTCTTCAACAGACCTCTGGGAGGAAATTTCACCCTGACAAACAAGACCTTGCAAGTTGATCTACTTCCAAACAATTACGGTCGGAAAAAGATCCGCTTGTCAACATAATTCCCCTTTTCCTCGATTCAAAGGAAAAACCTGATATCATCGGTTCCTTGTTTGCAACTTACTTTTCCATGATGAAAGGGTTTTGTTTCAATTTTCCTTAGTTTCCAATCCAGAGCCTCCTGGAAACGCAGCGTATCGTATTACACGAAAAACCAAATTGATGAATTGGAAACAAAAAATCTTGATTGATTTTGTGATCATGTTCAAATAAGATAACTAACTTAAAATATGTAAGTTAAGCGTATTACATAACATGACATTCGCTTATTGTATAATTTAAAATGCTACATTTAGACAGTTTGAGCGGTCTGAAGCCAAAAGGAACTAATCAACATTTTTTTCATATTTGGAGAGATATTGAGAAAATAAAATCGAATTAAGCATTAGAATTTATGCTCAGCCATAGGCTATTTTTACCTTACATGAACAATAGATGTTAGTTCTCAATTTGAATGAAAAAAAGAATGGGTGTATGTTATGTTAGACCAATAATAATCAAACACGAAAATTTGTAAGTAGTTCCTTTTGGCTCAGAGGGCTCATTTATAAACGGTTAATATTTTTTTTTGTTTTATTGACATATGATATGATGAGATGATAAATTATATTACTGTTGAAAACAAAATTTGTAGTTTCGACTGCATTACGAATGTGCTCTGCAGGGAAGGTTGATTATGTTTCGAATGACTTTTCATGCAATGTGATACATATTTAAAGTATGTTACCACTATAATACTGTTAGACTAGTTTGATTAATATTTTATCTTTGTCAATAAAATATAATTGTTTATTTAAACCTTACATTATTGAAAACCATGTCAGAATCATCCTGATAATAATATTCAATGTCGCTGTTCAATTCGATTATCAATTGTTAATGGCTGAAATTGATAACAAGTTCCACGTTCAAGTTTCATACAACGAGTTTTATTAAAAACATTCGTTTTTTGTTTCATGTGCATATGTATTATAGTTAGTCGAGTTTTTTAAATTACACATTTCACTGTACAAAAAAAAAAAAAAACTTTCTTTTTTTGTGTGTGTGGGTAAGTGTTTCAGTTACTTAATATTCCATTTTCTTTTTCGTTGTGTGCCTTTTTGAGGGGTCGTTTTAGGTCGTGAAATAGATGCTTTTTTTTATTGGGTAGGCCTCGTAATTGAATTCATTTCAATTACAGAAATAGCCGAAATCCTCTTAATGGCCAAGTCGTAAGGTTTTAGAAACGTCCAAACGAAAACACCGAGCATTTATAATGGCGACGGCAGAATTAACTCCAAAGTGCGTACTCGTGGAATGTGTGTGTGTGTGTGTGTGTGTGTGTGCAAGTCATCTTCTAAAAGGGGGCTTATTTTCATTTGGAGGAAAAGAGCCGACCCGATTCCTGGGGGCGATTATCAGGCTGCGAACAAAAGGAAGCTGCAGGTTGACTTAGCTCATTAGACATAGTAATTAAAGACAACCTCGAGCCGCTCGAGGCAATAGCGCGGGTCAAAGGTGGTGCCAATACGACTGCAACACCCCAGCGAACCACTCGCTCGTCTGTCATCGAAGGTGACAAGTTTACGACGGCCGAGGGGGAAGTCGACTGTGGCGTCTGCAAGGGTCAGATAGGGGATTAGGACACCGAAAAATGGGAGTTAATAAATGCACAATGCTGAAACTTCACGCGCGTTTTATTGTCTTCGCCCAAAGAAGCGTTTAGCGAGAGCCCCGCATTTTCAAAGGCTTAAACTACTTTCACCTACTTTGAAGTTGCTGTTGTAGTTTTTTTGTTGTTATCCACTACGTACGTCGGACTTTTATGTTAATAAAAGAGACACTAAGAAAAACATTAAAAAATGTTTATCACAAGGGATCTCGCACCATGTGTACTACAGTTGAAGTAAGCGTTGTCTTCAGTGTTTCGATTTTTTTTTTTTACAAGCTTATATTTAAACTTGGCCTGGCGTCTTAAACAATTTTTAAAAAGTTTCAATGTTTCAAATCGTAGATATATTTTTAACCAAGTTTTGTGTGTCGTAGGGACTTGAAATTTGGTGCACAAATTACTTCCGCGTGACGAATCTAACAAATTTTGAAAAGTAAAGTCTTGCCAATTCGGAGCTATTAGCACGTGAACAGTTGTTTTTCGGTCCAGGTAGACTGTTGTTAATGCTCTGAACCGCATGTTCGTTTCCCATTGTTAATTATGCATAGTTTGCCACATAGTTCACGCTCATTGTTGAGTGCAAAACAGATGCATCCAAAGAAACACTTAACAAATGAGGGTTGTAACAAGAAACAAAGTAGTTTTTATTTTTTTTAAAACTTAGTTTATATATATTTAAACTGTTCACATTTTTCACTTACTATTTTTTGTTACAATAAATAAGTCATATTTGTATATTCAATATCAATATTATTTTTTATTTATTTTGAGATATTTTAAATAAATGTATAAGAAATATATATAAATGCATTGAATTAATTATTTGAATTACTAAATAGCGTGTGTTACTAACAATTATCTCAGTACTTGAATTTCAAAGCTTTAAAAGTAGTATTGCAAAAAGTGAAGTTAAATCTCAGAATAGTTTTATTTATATTACCTTTTCAATTAATGCAAAGCAAATTTTAAAAGAAATAATTTTAAAAAAAAAGTTTAACCAAAATAATTTTACAAGAAACAAGTTTAGAGTAACAGTTAAAATTAAAAAAAAACAAACAGTCTGTTAATAATTACTTTTTTCATCCGGCTTCATTTAAAAAAAAAAATTTATTTTGTGAATATGTCTACTGAAAGTTAATATATTATAAAGTAGACGTGTTTTTTTTTCAGTTTGAAGCAACGAAAAAAGAGTAAAAGAGATTTTTTCGTACAGCATGTGTAATTAAGGTACATCTTGCTATTACTCTTTTTCTGAAATATTAGGAATTATGTTTTTTCTCGCTTATTTTTTTTTTATAATAAAGGTAATCTGGTACCATTCGACAAGACCACATACCGAGCACATTTCGTAGAAATTTCGGCCTTTTTTTTCATATTTTTTTATTATTTCATTTCACTGTGAATATTTTTTCATATAGAAAATACGCTGACAACAAAAATAAAATTTCAATTTTTCAATTTTTTTCTTTGTATTTTAAATTTTTTTTTTTATTCATCAAGATTGTTTTAACTGATATCTCATTCAAAAGATACTCCTCTTTATCATTTTAAACCGATTGCCTTTATCAGAATTATCTTGTTTCTCGTGATTTGAAATTTGCTATTATCGTAGCGGTTTTCTTTTATGTTGTAACCAGTTTTTTTAAGCATTTTTAAAAAAAAAATTTAAAACTTTACATATGGTGCTGATACAGAATATACTGTTTGTTACCATATAAAGTAAAAAATCTAGGCATTTTATAGAATATCTGAATTGTATACATTGCCGGCGACATCAAATATTGCTAAAAATGGGGGTCATTTGTACTATACAGTATTTGATTAACATTGTAACAGAAAAGTTAAACCAGCAAAGTACCTGAAAAGTTGAACTAGCAAAGTTGAACTCAAGTTGTACCAGAAATTGTATCCACTAAAAATCAAATTGTTCAAACATGGTAGTTAGTGCAAGTACTGCACTTTTAAATTCTGCTTGTCTAATGTAATTTCTTTCTGGTTAATAAGTTTACTCCATTTGGAGTAAAAAAATTTAAAATGAAAAGAAATAAAATAAAAAATAAGAATTTTACTCCGTTTCATATAGGCTTAATGAAAAGTCTGCAGAGTTGGCACCTGTAGTGTCATTTTAACAATAATAAATCGTCATTCGTGAAGTATTAATCTAAAATTTAGCTTGATTTTATTAATATTCATAATAAGCGCATAATTAGTGATATTTTGTATCAATTAGAAGTATTAGTTATAAAAACTGTTTTGTTTTGTTTTTAAAAATACTAGCCTGTAAGTACGAAATGGAGTGTTGTTGAAGGTTTGTTATTTGACTTTGGACCACTACTACGTTGTGGTTGAGGCATAAGGGCGAGTAGTTCGTGTCTTGGTGGCTTCTGAAGCTGCATTTCAAAGATAATGAGAACGAAAAGGCGGCTGTTACGAGCTCATCAAACGAAGGCGAAGGCGATGAGGCGGATGATCGAGGAAATTACCGTACCGTAATGAATGTACAAAAAAGTGGGGAAAGAAAATCCCAAGAAAGGCACGAAGCGTGACGAGCAAGTAGGATATAACACGTCTTTGATAGAAGAGAATGTCGTCGTCGTCGGAAATGAACAGATTGAAAGAAACGGAAAATAGAAAAGGAAAAAAAATTAGAACAGGTCTTCGTTAGTTGTGTAGTTGGGTTGGAAAGGAGAGTTGTTGTACAAGAGTGAAATAGGAGTCAGCGTTAAGAAAAACTCAAGGTAAAGGGAGTTGGTTTGCATGTTATTGGGAGGAAACGTGAAATAAGATTGGTTCCATTTTGTTGGAAGCAGATGTAATTGTGAAACCAGAGATGTCGTTCCTGATAAGAAGCTACTCCTGCCTGCACTGTTGATGTTTCGCAGACCGAGTTTCAAACGGAAATATTGATATCATTTTCGGTTGTGTGCTCGTTTTGCTTGTTATACGGTCTCCGAAATTTTAAATCGGTATAACGATTCGGTTATTTTTTTTTTTTGTTTTTTGGTTTGTTTTTTTAAAGCAAATGCACAAAATTACAATTTGAAACTAGATATCTATTAGGTTAAACTTGAAGAACCGTCTTCAAATTTTTTTTATTTTTTATTGAAGAAAAATGTTTCAAAAATTGTAATTTTGAAACATAATATTTTACCCGATTGCATTTGTTTAAAAGTTTTTTTGTTTTTTTTTCAGTGTTTAATTTTCACGGAAAAAAAGCGGTTGTCTTTTTACCAACTTTTCTTTAAAATTAAAAATTCACGTTAGACTTGTGCAGTGAACTAGTTATAACCCAGGGGCCTGTAACTTGTCACTTGGATAATTCGAAGTTTGTGTTGTTTAGCGGTTTTTTTTTCTTTCATAATTGTGTTATCAATTACTTACTATCTTTGACATTACTAATTTTCCTACATGACAATTGGATCAAACAAAAACGCAGGCGTCCTTTCTGAATTTTCGACCGATTAAAGTAACGAGTTACGGACCCCAACAAATAAAAAATTTAAAATTAAAATCATTTTGTTCGTATCTATTCAAAGTTTATCGTGTATGGACCAGGAAAATTTAAAACCTCAGTTAAGACCCGTAGCAAATCATGCAATCGAAATATGACCCGAGTGCGACAGAAAAGTCAAGAACGCCCCTCGCCAATGAGCGTAGACGACGCGAGAGTTGGGCAGCAGAAACAAATTTTTCTGTCATCCGTGCTTATTGACGAGGGGGCGTTCCTTACATTTTCATCGCATGCAACTAATATTTTGATCGCATAGTATGCTACAGGTCTAAGTAATTGAGATAAAATTAATATTTTTCTCGTTTTTTTAAAAATTCTAAGTGATGAGTTAACAGATAGACTAAAACCAGATAAATTATGTTTTAAGGTTTGTTTTAATAAATACATCCCGAAGGGATAATACAACGTAATGGTTATATAAAATAACGATGAGAAATACAACAGTAAAATTATGAGTATTGATCTGAAAACAAATTATGTTAATAAAAACCAAGCTTTAATTTAAGATATTTTCTGTAAATCTCTTTTCGTGTTTATTTCGACAAAAAATAGTAAAGAGGTTGGTGTATAAAGGTGTTAAGTAGCATTTTTGTAGATAATTACCTAGAAGCATTTTCGGATGTGTTAGGTGCAATTTTACCTTCCTAGCGCATAATTTTGAGCAAAACAACAATATGTGAAAAAATATTAAGTACAAGAAGAGTGAAGTAGCCTATAGATAGCAAGGCAAGTTTATATGTTTAAACACGTTTTTCTCAAAATTGTAAAAAAAAAATGTTACTTAACACCCTTTTACACCAGACCCTTCAATATTGTATTCCCACATTGTTTAACTAACATTCCTTGGAGAATACGTTTTTAAGAGTTTATATTATATAGAGATGGGCTGACAACTCGTATGAAGTGGGCCAATGGGTGTTGGGAATTATCTGGAAAGCCATGCGTGAAATTGGAAACAATATTCTCGTCATTCGTAGATCCATATCATTACTATTCCCTTCAATATACGAGGATATAGATTTTTATTATTTACCGTTACTGCGCATCTCTTGTTCCCTGTGTTTTTTCATACGTATATATTTTTTCGCCCTTTTCACCCTAAACCAGGATGACGATGAGTTGCAAAAAGGAACATAAAAAGGGAAAGCCCAGTTGAAAGCGAGCGACTTTTAAGATCCTTGGGCCTCCTATGGCCAATTCTTTTCTCCTCGTTCACTGCTTTGCACTTTTCTACCCCTTTTTTTATACTTGATCGAGGCGTTGAAGCGTGAAATATCGGTTTCGCCTTGGGACGTCGCGTTTAACTGCTATCCCCCTCCCAACAAAAAAAATATATTGTACAGAAAGAAGAACTCCTGAGCCAAGCAAAGGGGTCCAACACAGACACAGCAAAATGCGTTGGAAGCTTCTAGCATTTCGCTTTTTTCTTTGACCGTTTATAAACTCTTGCGTATTCACCAGCTGTTGCCGATTTGTGACCTGCGACCTTCCATCGTCAGTCATCGGATGGTTTCTAGTTTTTCCGTGTTGATTTTTTTTTATGTTTAACGTTTCTCTGTTTCTTTTATGTCCTATATTCTGGTCGCGAAATTGACGTAGCTCCCTAGACATTGCTCCATTCCCCCGGATGTTGGCGATTTTATTCATTTTAGATCACTCTGTGCTGAACGTGTTTCCGTGACAGTAATGACAATTTTCCCAGCCGTGACTTGTGCATCTTGAACAAGTAGACTTATCATTAAATAAAACAGAACGATGTCGTCCGGTTTGTGTGTGTTCGATATTCTTGCCATAGTTGCTTATGCAGAGCACAATGTGCCTAGGGTCACGTTTCTTAGTTTCTGCAATACCAATGTTGAAATAACATATAGCAAGTTTGGTTTTTTGTTTTTTCTATATATGTATGTATAGTATATAAGAAAAGGAAGTTGCTGTCAGAACGATGTTCTCTGAATATTTTGAAGCGTTGAATCATTGGTTCTTTGTGTGTTCTTTTCATTTTCTTTTCTACCTTAGACGTACATTAATCTTATCCAATGGCTTTATTGCATCATTCTTCAGCTGACTTAAGAATTTTGACTAGGTGTTTCTTATACCCAAAAAGTATTATAAAGCTTAGAATTCTAGAGATGTCGTAGTCTTTTTGATTAGGTGGATTCAGTAATGGCTGGCGTTGAACATTACACGAAGTTTTACGAGTCTTGAAATGTGTTTCCATTTAGAGTAGCCAGTTGTACTGTGCAAGTTGAGTTGCTTTTCATTTTCTTTTCCTATGGTTGTTACAGGGAAATGTGTCAGATGTGAGTAAGATTAATGATTTCAGTTTTGAAGAAACCAAGTATCCGGGAATTGTATTTGAAAAGACTTTGCAAATGATCTATTTCTTTGTTTTCTCTTAGTATGTGTTTTAAGAAGCGTAAAGCTCGCATTCGCTAATGTCCAATTAGGATTTTCTGATTATACACTTCACCATATACTGTAAGTAAAAAAATAATAATACGAAAAAAATACTACCAGTGCGCATTAACAATAATGCGCAAGAAAAACAAACAAACCAACAAACAGAATGCACATTTTCTTCTCCCCTTCTTCCTCGAGAAAAAGAGTGTTACTTTTCGAGTAAAAGTTGATTCACAATCCTTGTCAAGCAAGCTTTTCCTGTCAAAGATTTAGTGGCAAAAATAAAATAAAAAAACATCGTGGCCAATTTTTGAACCGGGATGCCACTTAATTCTTCTTTACGTTCGTTACATCTTCGAAGCAACATGGGCTCGACGACGACGAAGGCAAATCTGCTGCGCAAACAAACGCCAACCCCTTAATGCGAACCACTCAACTCCTTTGTGGCTTCTATTTACCTTGGAAATTTATTTACGTGGCTAAGCGCGTAATTTATCCTCGGTTCTTGCTAGGAGCTTCATTTACGGGTGGCAACTGGATTTCCTTTTCTTGGCCCTACTGCCACTCTCATCGACGGATTGGGTTTCGCTGCTGGTTAATTAGTCGCTCGCACGACCACCAGACGGTCAAGCATGCGCAGACACATGGCGCGATTTGCACAGTGGCAGACAGTCATTAAGCCTCCCTCGCGTACTTGGAGCTCTTGAGAAATCCTCCTCCTCCTCCTCCTCTTTAGTCTTGCTCTTGTAGACTCTCTTTACCCGTTTCTATCTTGCTGAAGAAGATGGAGAAGGAAAATGCCTTCATCTGTTCTACGCAGTTCCGCTGGGATCCGATTGATTCAGGGCATTAAGATAATGAAGTCAGTGCTGCTTCTGCTTGATTGAACTCTCACTCCGGTCCCTTGATCGAGATTTTCCAGCTACTACTACTAATACTATTTGTCTGTTGCTGCTACCATTACCCCTCTTGGCAATGTCGCGGCCTTGGTGGCACGTTTGGTTGACTTGTTTTCTAAGGGGGCTAAAATGACTAATTCGAAAATAATGTGTCATCCTTAATGAAAGTGTAATGTAACATGTAAAATTCCCTTTCCTCCAGACTGATTTGCATAATGTGGGCGGTTTCATGTTTGATTTGAATTTCTGATTTAGACACCCCTTAGCAAAAAGCTTATAAATACCTACATTATATATACCGTACAGTATGTATACAGAAGATTATAGGAACAGTGTTTAGAATAAATATTAAAAACTTATTATGATTTCATCACTGTAATATACGCCGTGCAGTAGTGTAATACAGTAGAATCTGGTTATTATGATCACTTTACGGCTAAAAGTGCTTTTAGTGCTTTTTGATAATAATAACCGGCTGATATAACATTAAACAATGAATAAAAATACACTACAGTGCTTTGGGACAAACTTATTATGATAACAACAGCAGATTGAATTAAAATTTTAAACGGATAGTTAATTACAAAATCTTGGCTACATTCTTACTCCACATTACGTGAACAATTCCTCAACTATAATACTTTCGGATATTATATTTATAACTTGAAGGGCCTGGTGTGATAGGATGTTCATTAAGTGACATTTTTACAATTTCGAGAAAAACATGTTTAAAAATCTAAACTTGTTTTACTGTCTATGGGCTACTTTACACTTCTTGCACTAATACCAATGCACATAATGTTGTTTCGCTTAAAATTATGCATTAGAAATCTAGACTTTTACCTAACACATTCGAAAATGCTTTTAGGTCATTTTGGAAAAAAATGCTACTTAACACCCTTTTACACCAGGTCCTTCAATTATGTTCCATGACTTTGGCTAACCATACTGCAACAAGTCAATGTCATGTGTGCATACTTTCAGTTTGCATACTTTATAAGCATACTGTTGGCTTGTTTATAGCTTGTTTTATAATACAACGAGCATCGTCTAAATAGATCCATAGAAGACTAGAGTCGACATTTCTAGCATAGCATCGTTATCAATAGTTCGATAACGCAATAAGCACTTTTCATCGATCGATATTCATGCCATGATATTAATACCAATACTAATTTTCTAGTGAGATGGCTTTATATGGATTTTGGATTTTCCACTCTCACAAAAGCGAACAGTCCTTATGGAATAGCAACAAAGTGCAAATCACTGCTCGTGAATTTATGTCCACGGCATAGTTGATTAGATTACTCCTTATACTCGGTTTATTTGCACGTGATGTAACGGCAGATGCTGGACTGACATCTTTATTAGTTAATATTGTGACGTCGTAAAAATCTGTTCGTGGGCTCTCTTTTATACACCTTTTAGCTCGCTATAACCTTACGTAAAATTTTTAGCATTGCCTATGTTTAAGTGCTCTCTTATAATCCTCTTCGGCAAACCTTTACTCGCAAATATGACCAGCTGTTCATGAGATAAAATCATATATAATTTTTTTTCTAGAGAGTATTCTTAATATATAATCCCGATTTAAAAAAAAAACCAGAAAATGATTCTCATGAAAAATGTTTCTAAGAGGGTAAAAAACCTACATATCTGTCTCTGAACTGTTTAGACTTTCATCTTACGAAGAAAAGCTTAATTTTTTTTTATCTGAACTTGTTTTTTCTATTCTTTGGAGGTTTTAGCAATAAAATCGATGTCTTGAAAAAAAAAAATCCAATTGTCTCAGCAAAAAAATATTACTTGGTGAAAAAGAACATAATGAATTTTTCAAGTTGTACAAAAAACATTCATGCAATATTCAAAAGGTTGCTTACTGCTTTAAAAGTCAATTTTGCTAGCTTTACTTTGGCGAGTACCGAGATCACAAAAAAATGAGGCTTATATGATACGCTATATGTTTCATTAAAAGTTTAGAAGTACCAAACGAGTAAACACGGTTATAAAACCACATGGTAAATGACATAGCTGCAAAACGATTACAACATCATCATAACTTTTAAGGGAATGAAGCACAAACGATTGTTAAGGTCTACGTCGTCATATATCAAACTTTGTTTACTTTACTTGCCAAATTGAAAAACAGTAGGTATAACCGATTTTTTTTACAAATACAGTTATTTTGTTTGCAAAGTTTTTTTATTAATTCTGCTTTTTAGTTTTAAGAAGTGTAACTTGTTTAACTCCAAATACTTATTTGAAATGGTTAATAGGTATACAGTGTACGACATTCAGATTTAGGAGAACAATGTTAGTGTCGTTTATGCTTTCCGTAAATCAAACTTCATTTGGAATCTGCAAGCAGCCGACGTGTATATTCAAATGTAAAATAAATAGAATTTACCTCAAAAAAGCAAAACAAAATGTTAGATTTATTTTTCAAGAGATTTCTGTCTTAAGATTTGCACAAACCTATCTACGCAATCCACAGACACAAAAAAAAAGTCGCAATTCTGGATTACGTTTTGTAATTTCGAGAAAGTTACACTGAAACAACGAGTTTGTCTGGACTATTCCAAATTCCCAGCTTTTCTGTTGTCAGACTTCCATTATATGTACCGTGAAAGCAGTTACTATGGAGCTACGAGAAGAGTTTGTTTGGAGTTCCCATCGACTTGCGGAACTTCACTAAGCCTTTGCCTCCTATCGGTGAAGGGAACGAATCCCACAGAGAATGGCTGCAACCACCATTAGACTTGTATGGTAAAGAATGGGTTACGAAGGGATCAAAGGGTTGTCTTGCACCATTCAATTGAAAGGCAAGACCAAGTAATTAACTTTGTGTACAACCTATGTTTACTATGCTCGGCTTCCTGCCGAGAGTCGAAGGTCGTTCTGCAACGCTTTTGCCAACCGCCATTAGAAGATAATTGCCAATACTAACATAACCTGCGAGTCATTAATAAGTCGTAACGGTCTCGTTTAATGGCTGGTAGTCCAATTCATGAAAGTGTTTCGATGAACGACTTAAGAGAACATTCTCTCGTTTGTTTTCTGCAAAGTCGAGATTATCCTTAAATGGTAATAATTTTCTCTCTTTTTCGGTCTCTCTGTCTACCAAAGATTAAAAATATTATTTCGGAATTAATTCAGAATTTTATGCCAAAGGATTGCATTGAAAAAATGCATAATTATAAAATAATTAAAGTATTGTTAAATTTTCAGCGTTTTCATACGTGGGTTAGTCATTGCCGTTTTTCCTACGTTTTGAAGTCATTTTGATTTCTTAAAAAGGTCGTATATGACAAATGTGGTACTTGATGTCTTACCCATTTAGGTTATTAAGAATACAGATCAAAATGATTTCTTTTTTTCTTTAATATGTGAAAAAAAAAAGTTAATTTTGAATCGCCAGGTTATTTGGATTTTACTGGGACAAAGAAATTAATTTCTTGGACTGATATGCGATTTCAACTTGTCTTGCATTTATATATATATACATTTTTTATCCTCATACAAAAAACTAAGTGTCGTTGAATCTTAAAAGGCCATAAGGGTCGATATTAACGTCAAAATGAAATATCGGCTTTTTATGAAAAATCTATGAAAAATGGATTTGTAGGCTTACGTTATATTCTTTTTGGAAAAATCCCCGAGAGAGAAAAATTTAAATTGAAAACTCACTCAACGATACCACGCATTTTTAGGTCGTGGTATGGTTTTTTTTATCCTCCGACGTTTCTCTTTCTTCTTCTTCTTCACGTGTCTCAAGACTCATGTTTCTGAGATAAAAATTCTTGGATTTAAAATTTTCAATAAAACTTTGGGCAGTTGCGGAAAGCAAATAACAGGTTTTGGAACCGACCACGAACGAGAAATGTAAAGGAAAAAAAAGTTGAATAATTACGAAGTTGCATGTGTTGCATCTGTCAAAGCGTGCATCGCACATAGTAGTCAAAGAGACTAGCAGAATCAGACAGTGGTAAAAAAAATATAGTCGTAAAAAATTAAGTTACAAAGCTCCCCAACTACTGGCTGTTGGTCTGTTTCATAGTAGCAAAAAAAAAAAAGAGAAAGAAATCAAAGACGAGTTGTGTTATTTTTTCTTCTGGAATATCTAGAAACATTGCCTTAAGAGATCTTAGTGAAGGAATCCTTTGCCGATGGGCATTTCGTGCCTCTGTAATTATCCCCAAGGCGAACCCTTGAAGAAAGCGAAACTTATATTGCCTCTAGCACTTGTTTCAAACAACGTCGGGTAAAACCGGTAAAAAAATATATATCACGAAATTTATACGAAAAAGGGTGACAGTACAAAAGAAAGACGTAGAAGTGTCAATGTGTGAGGTCAGCAAGAAGTACGACGGCTTAGGAACTTTCCAATAACAATGGCTGTCTTTGCAAATGTTTGCGAATTTAAGTCATTTTGTGACACGTCTTTTATGTCAAGAAGTCGTGTTGACTTTTTCTTCTTTTCGATGGTTGCTTGCCATAAAAATGGCGTATCGTCGTTAACATGGTTATAATTATTTAAATGGTTATTTTTTATGGTGTTTTTTTTCGTTGTCGCTGTGTGTGTGTGTGTGTGTGTGTGTGTGTGTGTGTGTGTGTGTGTGTGTGTCAGTGGCGCCAGTATTGTGCTGGGTGTACGACTATAAAGTTGATGTGAAATTGCAACTCCAGTTGGTTGTGGGGGGGAGAAAGGGAAAAAATTATTTACGAAGCAGTTTTAGCTAATGTTCTGTGTCTTCTTTGCCGAGTGTTTGAGGTGCATTAGAGGAGATTGGACTTTCCCAAAACTTTTATGGCGACATAAAAGCACCAAAAAAGTATTTGCATGCAGGAGTGTCAGCCTGTGTAAAACATGCATGATCTTTAATGCAAACACGGAGAAATTAATTATTCACGTTAAAAAAACGAGTTAATGACTTTTAAAAGATTGGTAATAGTTAGTCACAACTTTTGGTGATGATTTTTGTTTTAAAAGTCACGCTCTAATGGAACTATATTTTATTTTTTTTCGGCCAAAAAAAAATAATGGATCGATGTTGCTCAAGAATTCTAGCACTTAACTTATACACAACAAACATCATGACATCAAAGAATATAAAAGATTTAGATAATAAAAAAAAATAATTGCAACTAATTGAAATTCTGATCTTGTAGTTCATTCAGACTGTTATTTAGTAAATATTGATATAGACTTTATTTAAAAAGAAACTATTTTTATAAAAATTACCCAATAAAATTGGGGTTGATCAAACATGCCAAAAGATGAAGCTTCAATGCAAATATTAAAAAAAAAGAAGAGATTAATTACATTTTTTATTTGTATAAATATTTCAAGGAAAAACGTATCAACGTCAAAAAAATTTCATATGAGTTGATACATATAAGGTAGTCCTTTTTAAAGTTGTTTTTTTTAATGCCACTTTTATCGACGGTAGGTACGTAGACGGAAAACTTTAAAAGAAATTTGAACCTTTTTCTTTTTCTTCAAAAAAAAGAGAAAAATTAATTAAAGGATATAGAAAAAAGAATGAACATCTTCAGAGCCTTTCAGAAATTGATGAAGCTTTAACTTTTATGCGCTTCTTTTTTTAGGGGTTATAATTTTTTTAGAATGAAAATTTAAAATTTACACCCAGCGGCGTTCTTTAAAATATTTATAATAAAAAAAATATTGAACCAATAGTTTATTTATTTTTCTAATAAATAAAATAGTTATAAAAATTTATTAATTTCTAGTATTCAAGTTTTTTCGTATTTTTTTTTCCAAAAACAAAAGGATTTCGTCGTTTCATTTATAAAGTGTGTGGAATTAATTTGTTTGCTGATTGACACATAAAACTCGATAAAACTCGATGTATCGAACGTTGAAATTATAGATATGACCTTTTTTTTAGACATTTTTTGTTGATGCTGCTTACTATTCATCAAAATTGTTAATGTTTTAATACCATGGTGTTTCCATTTGAGATACTTTACGCAATGTCTAGAATTCGAATTTAAAATTTATCATTGTAAGTATTAGGGTGGTCCTTATAATCGGGAAACAAAAGGGTTATATTGGGACACTAGCCTCTCTTGTTCTAATATAAATCAAAATATTATTCCTAAAATTTGGTGAATTTCAGATTAAATTTAGAGATCGCTACCAGAGTTTGGGTTTGACACATAGGAAGGGCAAAAACAAAAGTTTCATTTTGGAGTTTCATTTTGAATCACCAGTTCTTGTTCTAATATTCAAAAAAGTAATATTCCCATAATTTGGCCCATTTTAGATAACATTTAGAGATCGCTTTCATAATTTCAAAGCTTCGTTTGAAACACAGGTAACATTAACACACGGATTTTCAGATCTTGATAGCGACCCCTAAAGTATTTTTCAAAATTAACCTAATTTTACCAAAATTACATTTTTCTATAATAAAACAAATTCAGAACGTGTCTCATCCATTTTTTCAAAGCTAAAAAATAAGGCCCACTCTAACGAATATATATGAGATGTAGTCTACTGGTATGAAGTTCATAAGACCAACCAAACTCGTCTTATTTGATGATAACCGTGGTAGTTTAGCGTCTACTTCACCAATAGCGTTAGAACACACATCCTAGTGTTTAACGACTCTGTGGGTCCTATCCCCACCCCTCTTTCCCATTCCTCACCACGATCCATGATTGGCAATCAATCGACTCAAGGAGGACCCAGGACCAAGCAGCCACGTGCCAAAGCTAGAGCCACGAGCCTGGTCGAGAGGCCAGTCACGAGCATGGCAGCATTCCTGGGATCTGTGGAGGGCGCCACGGAAAGAGTGGAAGGGGGGGGGGGTAGAAAAGGTGGATGGCAGTGAAAGAGGTGGGGAGATGTTTAACCCCTCGAGCATTGGAGAAACGAACGAAAGAACGGCAGGCAGACGATCGTCCTCTTGGAGGTCAGCGGCACCTGGTCATGGCACCACTATTGCCCGCAGCGCTTAGTACATAGTAGAAGTGCTGCTAGTAGTGGTAAGGCAGACTGTTAAAACGACGGCCCTAGGTCGTAAAATGGCAGCCGAAAAAGAACTAAGCCTCGTCCCATTGAACGCGATGATCACAGCACAACAAGGGTTGTTTTAGGGTTTTACGTCGTAGAACGCTAATTAAGCTCAATCGATGTTAGTTACCATAGTTTGTGCCATTGGCAAGTGGGACAGAAGATTGTGGACGGTGATAGATATACTTGTGGTCTGTGGTTAGGGGTTTGGGTTTCTTTGAGAATAGCATTAGGCCTGCAGTGTGATATCCGACTTCGCGAGATTTAGAACCAACTAATGACCAGATAAATTTCAAGCCTTGTCACGATTATAGTTATAAGTTAACCAGAAACTAACGAATGGTCCATAAAGCATAGTTTTCAGTATTTTGTCCAAGATCTACATGATTAAATCATGTTGATCTAAAGTTTTGTTTTGTTTTTCTTGTTACTGTATACCGTTGATCTGATGTGGATGTAGTGGTTAGACATTTTTGAAATTACCAATATTTGAAATTCAATTCGGTGAAAGTGCAGGTTGTTTTTTTTCGTACGCAGCACGTGCTGCCATCTCGATGCTGGTTAAACGTCTCGTGGAATGTCTACAACGGAGCTTATCAATTTGTTCGTATTAGACTCCGTAACTTAACCACACGTTTCGGGAGTCATTTTCTTAAACGGCGTAAAACCAGCGTTTCTACGTGAGGTAATTTGTGTTGAAAAGTAGGTGGATACTTTTTTTGATAAATTCTGGAAGCCTCGTTGAAAGCGAGATGGTATTACAGTAGTAGGCTAATCATAAGGGAGCGTGCCCCCAGTGGAACTGAAGAAGCTTTGCGAAACAAGTAGTTGTAGTGGTGGTAGTAGTAGTAGTAGTAGTAGTAGTAGTAGTGGTAGTGGAAGTTTCACTTTTACTCATCAAAAAGTCGAAAGCCTGTTGCGGGTGAACGGAGCCAAATGAAAAGGTTCGAACAAGGACCAAAAAGGCAGCGATATCTTGCTGACTTGGGCCCTGGGGGGCTCGGAGTAATTTGCTTCAACTAATATTACTTGAAGAAGCAAGAGAAAATGGAAGAACAAGAAGAAGAAGAACTGGGTAGAGAAGATCTAAGAAACCTGTTTTCGGGAGGATGTAACATTGCCTCGTTTTTATTAACACCAAGGTTGTTTGCTTGCGCAGCCACGATGGACAGATTGGCTCGCAGGTAAGACAAAAAAAAACTACAAAAAAAGCAACAAACACAAAGCAAATGGAAGAAGCAAAGAGAAGGTAGAGCTGGCACTGAACAAACGATCTGGACGTGGGAAAAGTGTTGGCTTCGTTTTGCCTCAGCCCGAGGACCATCGAAGGTTTCAACGCCCAATTGGCAGAAAGCTACGCGTTGCAGCTGCCGCAGTTTGTTGGTTGGGGGTAGTGAATGTTGTTGGTAGTAGTTGTTGATACTGTTGTTGTTGTTGTTTTTGTTGATGTTGTTAGTGAAGAGAGAAGACTGCTCGCTGCGTACGAATGGTGCTATTCCCTCCAAAAAGCGAAAGAAGAAATATATATAAATAAAATGAAGAAGAGAAAGAGAGAGATAGAGAAGGTCTACCAAGCACCTGCCGAGGTGCTTTTGGCAGTTTGAAATGCTCTTGTCGAGAAGTGATCAGAAAACTAAGCGACGAGGAGGAGGAGGAGTTGGAGAGATTTGCAGTTAGTGTTGGACACACCGAAAAAATAAAAAAGAGATATTATTTATCGTTGGCTATTTGTGTCGTGTAAATCAGTTATACGATGGGACAATAGAAAATTATGGTTTTTGAGATGCTTATTAAGGAAGTGATATAGTGGGTTTCACTGGATCTTGGATTAATGTTGCAACAAAAAAAAAAAAAACTAATTCAAGTTAAATATATTTTTTTCCGCTGCAGAGAATGGTCGTTATTTCACAACATTGACTTAAAATTAAATTTTTACAAAACATCTACAGAAAAAAAAATGACAGTTAAAATAGACTCCAAGGCGTGTTACCCGTAACTGAACGTGGAAAGAAAAAGGCATTAGTTAAATTTGAAACTCCACATACAATATAATTATATGTTTAGCTATATTTTTAAACACGTTTTGTAATAATTTTTCTCTTTGGACTGGTTGTTTTTTTTTAACTTTGTAATATGTTGTATATTATCTCCACGAGTAATATGAAAATTGTCTTTTCGCAATATATACGCATACAGTATAACGATTGTGATAAATACACTACATCATGGTGTGGTGGTGTTTTATGTGGATCAATAATTAATTCCCCGTCCATCGCAATTTATCACATCAGATTCTACTGTCAATACATACACTATATGATGGTCGTATTCAAATAACGTTATTTTAGCTTTTAAACCATAGTTGAACATTAGTTGAAGAGCCTTGTGTAAAAAGGTGCTAAGTAACTTTTTTGTCAAAAAAAGACCTAGATGTAGGCCTACTTTCGAATGTGTTAGGTGTAATTCTACCTTCTTGATGCACAATTTTGAGCACAACAACAAAATGTAGTGCATGAAGTATAAAGTATACCATAAACACTAAGACAAGTTCGGCTTTTTGAAACGCGATTTTCTCAATATTATAAAAATGTTACTTAACACCCTTTTGCACTAGGCCCTTTATTTATTTAAGCAGTTTGAAGTAAAAATACCTATTTAAGTGTTTGGTGTATTATTTACATGAAGAAATATTTCTATTCACTTTTAAGTAAAATGTTTTCTGAATTCGGTTTCAACGAAAAGACAGTCAAGAAAAGTGATTCTGAAACCCAATTTTGAAAACGATAATGCGATTTCAAGTTCGTTTGATACAGCACGGTGGTTAGCTTTCTCCGAAGTCGGTGGTCAGAAAACGGATAGCAAATAAGTCGCGAGCAATCAGGGATGATTAATTATGTGAGTGAACAGAATTAATCTGTTTCAACACGATAGCATAGTAGTTGTCCCGCTCCATTTTAAATGAAGCGTGGAATGTGAAATTCTTTTGGTAGCTTTTGCCTTCTCTTGTCTCTATTCTCCCTTTTAGTGGCCTCTTTTGTTTGTTCTTTTCCTCCTCGAATTATCCCGGCGGTTAGTCAGTGGAGCTTGAAAGCTGTTTGCAATCGATAATTTCTGGAACAACGCACATGAAACAATATACAAATTCCTGGAATAAATGGCGCGCCCCGATTTTGCAAAACCGCTGAATACTCGTAGTAACTCCCCTCCCCCCCCCCCTAAAGAAACTTCGAATAGATGTCGAAGAAGAAGAAGAAACGAAAAAAAATCCTGAAAATTATAACTCAGGACGAGAGCGAGAAAAGTGGAAAAACGGAGAAAAAAGTTGAAAAAGGAGACGAAATTTCACGTGTCAAGGAAACATAAATCTGGAAAAATGGCCAAAACAGGAAGGAGGAAAGCACCCTGAAAACATAACATACTCATGATTAGACACGTGTCTTGAAATTGGATTTGCTCTTGCAACGTTGACTTTGCTACGCCATTCCGAGAGACTGAATCAATAACCCATTTCATTAATGGGCGGTAATGGAAGCGATCAAAGCTAAATTGAAATATACCAAGTTTGTATGTGTTCTCTTGAATACGTGATCATGGAATGCGAATTGCAAAAAAAAAAATTAACTAAATTTTACAATAGTTTCTTTTTTTTTAATATACATATATTCTGATAATTAAGAGAAGCCCTAGGCTTCTAAACAGTCGAAAATATCTACAATATATCGCTTTAACTTCAAAAGCATTCTAATTAACGAATACACTGAACAACAGTGTACATAGGAATTCACAGCTGTTTGAAATTTTTAAAGCATTTCTGAAATGAAATGCAGTGTGGCAGCAGTCGACCATTCATTAACTTAATAGATATTTAATTTAGTACGCTACATGAATTATTTTCTTTTAAAACTAAGTTTCAAACACTGAGATATATGTTCATTATTTGCTTAAGTTAATTGCTTTTGTTTTGCTGGTTTCCGGTCCTGTTTGGACTGTCAAATTCAAAATAAATAAATTCTGAATAAATAAATAGTAAATAATTAAAACATTCAAAAGAAGGCTTTAGCTAATTCAAGTATCGATAATGTATTAGTTTGTTCGTTTGTTTTTTAAAAATTAATTTTAAAGACCATGTATTAATTGTAGAGACCAATTTCAGAGACTAGGGTATTCTTCGATTAATACATGGATTACGTATACCTCTCTCAAATCGACAATCAAACATGTCAAATTCGCATAAAATTTGTATAAAATGGAAAAACAATTCCATATCGAGGGGTATTATTTGCGCCATACGTGACAATCTTTTTGTCTATTTCAGAAGTGATTATCACTTATACACCATGACATAACAATGACATTTTCTCGCATAAATAAAGTATCTAGTAATTTTCTCTCGGCGCGTAATAGCAAAATCACATACACAGAACACGCATAAAATGAGAATTCTATGTAATACCCTGTAGTACAATCTTGTGATAACATGCATTCTTTTTTTCACATTTTTTTAATATGTCTAAAATATTTCTCACAAGTATAGGGTCACCAACCCCGACTTTGTCAGACTTTGGTAAAGAGGTTTTAAACTCTGAAGACAAACGCTGTTCATTCTTTCACACACAAAAAAAGAGACGTCTGTGGTTTACCTTCACCACGAAAAACTAGAAAAGAGGGGGGGGGGCGGAAACCAACAAAACGTTGAAAGACCGAAAAAGTACATGTATTTGTTGCTTAGGAAGCAAACGCGTTTGCCTATTACATTCAGCGGGATGAAAATAAGGATGACGGTGGTGGTGGCAACAAAGCTCGAGCTTGAGCCCACCTTGCTTTCTCTATCACCACTTTTATATGGGAAGGAAAACTCAACGTGTTAAAGGGTCAGACGTGGGTGGGCGGAGGGGCAATTTACGTGCAAGTTGATGGTGTTCGTCGAGATTTACGCTTCACCACCGGTGTCGTAACTAAAAGGAAATTCACTCTATTCACAGACGAACTGAAACACGACGAGTTGACGTTGTTACATTTGCTTTTGGTTTCCGAGAACAAGCCATCTTTTCACCGACCGCATAAAATGGACCCCGTCGCAAGGACACATTCACACCCGTTTAACGTTTAGTATCGCTACACACGAACGCTGTGCTTTGTGCTGTTGTTACTTATAAACGGAGATGTTTCGCAAAGACAAACGATACGAGGAAGCTTTGTTTTTATGTCGACAGTGGTGACATTACGCTTGTAACTGTTATGCGCATTGGCCAGCTATCCTCGAAAGAGTTCTTTGTTGTTGCAAAATGGATGACTAACACAGGGTTTATAATGCTTTTTCATGATGTGTTTTTTTTTTCTCTAAAACTACAAAAAAATTCTTAAAAATACTGATTTGAAAAATAATAGGATTTCTATGAAAATGGATTTCTTAACATAGTGTAAGGTCGAGTTTTTTTGTAATTGTTGTAAACTACAATTGAAATCAAAATGGTTGAGAATTTTAGAATATAAGCAAAAAACAAACAGTCTTAGCAAAACATTCAAACATTTTAAAAAAAAAAAAAAGAATACAGTTTATCAGACTGAAAAATGATCTATAGTATGTTTTCGTAATAAAGTTTCATTCACTAAAACCCAAACAAATGTTTAAAACCACGGATTTGTATAAAATAGAATTTCTATAAAAATGAATTTGTAAACGTTGTGTAAAATCGAATCTAGAGACGTTGCTACTATATGAGTAGAAAATTGTTTTAAGAAGTTATTTTTATACTCTTTACATTAGCTTCACTTGTGAGTGGGTGAATGAGTGAATTGTGAGTTTCTGCATATAAAAACAAAACTACTCGATTCGTTTAACAACAATTCAAACAGACTTCCATCCTAATGTAAACACTTTCAGAACTATTTTTTTCTACATAACGAAAAATGTAACTGATAGCAAAATTATACACAGACAAAACACTCAAACACATACACTAGGTTAAAAGAGCTAACTTGAAATGTTTTACCGTTTTTTTTTTTATCCAATCTAAGATCCGGCAAGGAAATTCATTTAGTTTCTGATCATTAACTATAACGTAAAAAAAAAAGTTAGCGGTTGGGTTATCTCGATAAGGAAATTACGTGCAGATAGGTAGAAATGATAATCAACGTTGGGATTGCCAATGGACACAATGACAAAATCGATAGGTGACAACGGTTTATTGTTTGTTCACCACCAGTTATTCCGGAAGTATGTTTAAATAGCCTGGATTTGTTAACCGTTGTGTGTGAGGCGAAGGCAATCGATTTTCAAGGGACGGAAGAAAAATAAATCCCTTTAAGCTTCAAATTTCCTATCTTGTTTATTAAGTGGGAGTTAATGCTGTTTATTTAAAGCGAATGTTGTTTCCCACGCAAATTGGGTCAAAGAGTTGCGTTTGGGGTAGTACTAGAAACATCAAAGTCCTTTTCGGGAACTTTATGGGAACCGTTATTTGGTTTCCGAGGGCTTTCACGAATGAACTACTAACTCTCCACTGTCAACACAGCGTGATAATTACAACGAAGAGTTGGTGATGTTATAATTTTCAATTTGATTTTAAGCATTTTCAATCTGATAACTTCAGTTCATTCCAGTGTTTTCATAGGACGAGTGAGTTTATTATAGTGTGTGTATGTGTGTTTGTGTTTAGAGTAGAGTTGAGAGTTATACTAAATGAAAAAGTTGACTTTTTCATTAGATAAATTACATTTTGTTCAGTTTCTGTAAATTAATTTTTTCAGACTAAAATAATCGATAGTTCACATTTTCATTATTTGAGTTGAAATAATTTTACATTCATTTTTTGACATCATATGTATACAAATAAAGGGCTCCGGGGAATATAGTGATAAGCCACACTTTTTCTAAGAAATGACATTTTCACATCAAACTGTTCCTCAGTACTGTTTTTAACTTGTTACTTTACCATTTCTTCCATTCTTCAGAAAATGATAGCATGATGTATAAAGTCAATTTATTGCTCATTATTGTACTCTATGGAGTTTCTCACCATAAAAACGGATCTCCTGAACAATTTTAAAAATGTGACATATCATGCCCGAAGCCTTTCGTATGTTCTGTATCTATACAAATTTCCAAAAACGATATGCAGATTAGTTGTAATTGGCACCAAAATACCAATGGTACAGTAACACTCCAGCCCAACACATGTTCCACCAACTTTGCCTGTCAAACTGCCATATTTCTACAGACAATCGCATAAACTTCAATTTTGCATTGAAAAATTGAAAACAGAGTTGCATAACAACCCGTACACTAGTAATAACAGATAAAATTTTAGGAGTGGTAGCACCATTCGTAACAGTAGTAGCACAGTGAGTGGAAGTGGATACGAAGTTGAAACATTGTTTGGTTTCTTTAGTTTCCTAGGAAACGCGAGACGACAAAGCAGAAATTGAATTCTTCATATATTGCAACTCGGAAAAGAGAGAGAGAGAAAAAGAGAGTTGCTTAAGTCGGTGGACTTCCTTTTCTGTATGTACACCATTAGGTCGAAGCAGACCAATTTCACGAAATGAATCTGCACGGAGTGAGAGAAAGAGCGACGAAGAGTGAGTGTAAGAGAGATGGAGACAGAAAGGAAAGGGGGGGGGGGGGTAAATAGTGGGGAGAACATATGGAAGAAGTTCTAGTGGGCGTAGTGTTGGCTATTTGATATTTGGGTGAACGATAGACTTCAATAAAGGGGGATTGATAGGCGAGTGCTCAAACAACATTGAATCGACTTTTCTGATGACGCGATTTTGGAGAACAATAAGCTTTCCTTCCATCACCAGGTGACGCTGGACATGGAAGACTGTCACTTTCATGACGGAATTAAACTTTTTTTTCTCCCGAGTGCTAGCCACTTTTTTTAGACTCCCTATTTTTTTTTTTAGCATCCATTGCTTTTTTTTTTATCTCAGTATGTAATAAAGTTCGATATTTGCACTTTTGTTTTTGTTGAGTTTTTCAAAACTAAAAGCAGTGTCAAAAACGTCAACTAAAAAAGCAGCATAGTCAATCCAAAGTTGGCCTTATGCGGGATAGACATAGTAACAAGTAGGCCTACATTAAAAATGCTTTTTAAACATACTCTTTATATAACCTACTGTCATATACAGATATACTGTATGTATACATACATAATGCAAACAAATCCATTTATGAATTTTTCATGTTTCGATTTATGCGAAATTTGATTTATGCCAATTGAAACTTATGGAATCTGAGTAATTTTGATATTCAATTTAAGTATTTATTTATTTATTTATTTATTTACAATACGTCCCTTTGAGACAAATGCATGAAATGATGATAAAAACTATACAAAACGTTATGAAAATAAAATATGTTTTTGCAACTTTTTTTTTTGAAATGAAAACAATGAGTTACACCTAATATCTTTACATGTGAAAGTTATAGATCATAAGGCATAGATCGTATAGATCGCAAAGCATTCTATTCAAGGAATGTATTAAATAAATATTTATTGAAGGCTTGATTATTGAGAGTAGAAGGGATGTTTTGAGTAAGGGATGTATGTTTTGAGTAATTCCGTTTTTGGTTCCTGCACGTTTCGATTCATGCGAATTTTTTTTTATTAATGCAAATTTTGATGTACGCAAAATTAAATTTATGCGATTGTTGAGTAATTTGATATTTGATTTATTCGAGTTTTGAATAGTTCCATTTTTTATTTGTGCAATTTTCGATTTATTGATATATGCGATTTTTTTCATTGGACTGATGCGGTTCTCGTTTTATGCGGTTTTGGTACATTAGACTATACAGTATGTTCTCATAAACGACTGTAGATGTTAATACACGTTCAATTTCTTGTTCTCACTTACTCACAAACACATAAGTGAAGCTAATATAAAAAGTATAAAAATATCTTGGAAGTAACCGATGGATCGTGTTATCCGAATTCACGCTAAACGAGTTTTTCCGTATTAAGCTACGATTTTTGGCATTACGTTATATATGATATTCATTTCACGAATTCATTTGCACGAAAATTCAGATTTTATTTCAAATAATATCTCCTCTTTTCCCCCATTATGAAGCGTCCTCAGTTAATAATTGAGCAAAAAAAAGTTCATTTTTTAAACTCTTATATAAATGTCAAATTTCAAACATAAAAATCATGACCAGCAGTAAATTTATCTGCTCGGTGAGATGGGAGGCAAAATCTTGTTGTATTTAACAAAAAACAAAAAACATTTTGACTTTTTTGGAGAAGTTAAAAAACAACAAAAAAATAATTTTTAATAATAATTTGAAGAAAAAAAATAATCATCCCTTCTGGTCATTCATCTCGATGGTTTTGACACTCGGACTCGAAGGATTGAAATCTCAGAGGAAGCGAGGCGGATAAGAGGAGCGAGACCTGAATTTTTATGACCTACACGCAGCTGTTCTTCACTGGCACCGTCTATTTTAAAGAGGAAACACTGGCAAAGTGCGAGCAGATCTGAAAATCCGCTGATTCGTCTGTTCACACTACTACCGTACCTACCCAGATCCACACACAGACATACAGACAGACACACACATAACATACTCATCCAAACGACGCACACACTCCCATTTCGAGACCCCCAGAGTTGAAGATTCTTTTTCTTCCAAAAAAAAAACGTTATGGAGAAAAAGTGTAAATTTATTACTAAGAGTTTTTTAGAGTGAAAGAAAAAATGATCAGTAATTGAACTCGTTTTCAACTTATAGTTAGTGTGACATTGTAACTTCAATTAGTTGGCCTGTTTTATAGCATTATCACAAATTATCCAATGGCGTTTTAACGATGTATATTGACATGTTCCTCGTGTCAGAAAAATAAAGATTTATGTACTTTGAGAAAACTTATGTGTGAGTAGGCCTTACACTAACGAGCCAATCAAGTTTTAGTGGCCTATGTATAGGGGCGTTTGACAAACATGTTTTTTCAACTATAACTTTTTTTTCATGATGCTATAATATGAAAACTTGAGTAGTGAACTTTCAAACATCGTTAACCTACAGTCTCTGTTTTGTTTTTGTAAATTTAACACACAAAACTGTGTAATTCGTGGTTTTCTGCTTAATAAGCAGTTTATTATATTATTAATAATCTATAAAAAAATTATCAAATTAGCAAATAAGTTAAACATATTACTGGACTTTGTTTATGCGCAAAATTATTAGCGTCGGATTTCTTGCGTCAAAGAAAATCCTGTTGGAAGATGAACTTTCATATGGATCGTGCTAACCCATAATGAACTAACTCATTTTATTACAGTTTCTGAGTTAATACATGAAATGAGGCCATTAAGTTACGATTCAGGCATTTATATTACTTATCAGTCGCTGGTCTAATTAAAGCGAGTTACACGAAAACCAATCAAAATAACATGAACCTATGGACAAACTATACGTAAAATCATCTTTTTCTCAGATTGAAGCTTTTTGACTTAATTCGATAAGGTTTAAGACGATCTTACTTAAAAACAAATCAAATGTCTTATGTTAGGTGAGACGTGAACGCCCACTAATATACAAACCTACTTTTTGTCTTAGAAGCAACATGTTAGTAACATAATTTTCTAATGTTTCAACAGTGAATAATTGTCGATAAGAAGCAATGATTTCTAAATCCAGCAGTTTTGAAATACGTAGTATGACCGATACGATGTAATTGAGGAGTTGGGTGGAATAAAGGCGTAACTCCAAAAATTGGGTTTCGAGAAAAACTGCAAAAACTTCTGGCACCTTCAAATTTAAGATTAAAATAAATTCCTGTAAACTGTATAAATATACAGAAAGAAAATACAGAATAATGAACAGGTTTTGCAAAACAAATTTAGTTTAATGAACAAAAAAAAAGTAAATCACATTTACAATAGTCGCGTTTCATATTCTTACTCCAAAAAGTTTGAAAGCTCAAATTAGAAGCAGCCCAAAGCTTTGTGCCATGGACTGGTCTAAAACGTTTGCATTTTAAGCAGTAACGGCGTAATTGTCCTGATCTCATTGCGAAAATAACTTTTACATGCTAAATGCTATGTTATGCAAAACAAAGCGAATTCAGTTCAAATAGTGGTTTTTACACCGTTTTTCCACCCATCTCCTCAATTAAATTGAAACACCACTTTTTTGTATAAGAACCCCAATATTTTTCGTATACAGAAGTTAAGTGTATAACAAAAATTAATACATATGTAATAGAAATAATGTACTTACATTATCCTAAGACGTACAGTTTCGCAGGGGAACCCTTTGCACACTTTCGACGCTATGGTTTTCCAGAATCACTGCTATCCTTTAGGTTGGGGCAACAAGTTCCTACGCGGTTTGCGAGGGCGAGTTTTCACTGCAGCAACAAACTAGAAAGAAAGAAAAACGATGGTAGGTCAAGTGCTGAGTTAGGAAAAATAGCCGAGGACAGTATTTGATGTTGGTAATAAGGTGGCTTTAGGTCGACAAGAGTTTGGTAAATCACCACGACTTTGGCGACCTTAGGATGCCAGCGGCTGCAGTGGAATGATCGTTTGGCCACATTGGCACTGCACTTTCGTTCCACTGACACCTTCTACGTGCCTAGCACTCTCCTAAGTGTGTGCCATGTCTGAAAATGGTTTTCAGTTAGGCCTACTATGGCTGCTACCACTACAGCTGCTGGTGTTGTTACTACTACTAGGAACAGCATTTGCGACCGGTTATTGTTGACCTGAAAAGTCAAAATACTCCGTCGATTTGAGTTCATTTGTGAGAGAGAAAAATTTAAGCTTTCTCTTTAAACATATACCTATATAAAGTTTGCATGCTACATTTATGTATATTTAAATGCATTGAAGTATTTTAGGAATGAAATAAATTGACATGAATTGAATAAGAATTGAAGAGCTCGGTGTTAAAGGGTATTAAGTAACATTTTTACAATTTCGAGGAAAATGAGTTTAAAGATTTGAACTTGTCTATAAGGTACTTCACACTTCTTGCACTAATATTTTTGCACTTTTTGTATTGCTAGTGTATTAGAAAGATAGAATTGTACCTAACACATTCGAAAATACTTCTGGTTCATTTTTGACAAAAATGTTACTTAACATCATTTTACACCAGTCCGTTTATCTAAGAATTGGATTTAAATGCTGTGTAACCGTTCTAACGAAGCTAGAAGGAAATAAACTAGTCTATAATTAAGCTAAAGTGGCAATAAGTTATGACGCTTGGTTTTCTTTTGTTACTCCGTATGTTTTATCTGTGAAGTACTAATCAAATACGACATCGATTTGAACGCTTAATTGACTTCGTTTTGGTTGCATATATGTACTTTAAGCGATTAAGAAATGTACATTCACTGTATGTTTCAAGCTGTGAAAGATTAAGTTTACAAACATTTACCACTTTTAACATTTACAAAACGATTAAAATAGTCACCCCCGTGAATTTTATATGTAATGAGTGTTAAGAAAAGATATTAACAAATTAAAATTTCCAATTTTTTTTTAATAATAAAAACGAAAAATTAAAATAATTTTCCTCGCTTTGTTTTACCCGTTTTAAGATTCTTGTCAAAACGGCTGTTCTATGAAGTCAGCATCAAAATATAAATAAAAAAAACAACTTTCAAAATTACACGGTAGACAAAAGACTAGGGGGTCTATGTTGTATAAAATCTCATTCTTCAACCAAGAAGTGTTTTAAAACAATTGAGGGTGTATGTGTGTGTGTGTGTGTGTGTGTGTCTGTGTGTGTGTGTGTGTGTGTGTGTGTTTGGGTGAAATGGGTTTTTAGGGAAACACCATGTGGCGTTAGGCTGCTTGAAAGGGGTTGAGCCTTTTGGTTGAGCCTGATGAAGCATGCTGAAGGTTCGCTTGACACTGTGAACAAAGTGAAGAGGAAAACTGGGGAACGTGTTGCAACGGGAGCAAGTTTCGGAATAGGAGCAGTAGCGGGGAGCACATAAGGAGAAAGTGAGCGCGTAATCTTCTCGGCCGCGTGCGTTATGTTCCATTGCTACGATCATGCAAATCTTTCGGTGTAGGCGCCTACCGTCTTCTTTTCTCCCCGACTTTTCTTTTCCACGAGAACGCCTTCGCCCTAACTCGATTACGGACCGTTATTATTTAAATTATTTGTGTGGTTTCGAGTTAGAATTCAAATTGCGCAATTATCCCCCCGACAAGAACAAGAAGGGGGCGACGCCTCTCGTAACAACAATAACTGCGGTCAGGCAACTTTGCAACTCGGTCCCCTCAACGAATAACAACAACAACAACAACTATTCCTAGTTTTCTCCATTGTGTTTTTTGTTTATTTGTTTTTTCATTCCACCCAGTTTCCCCTATCACTTCTCTGTGTCTATACTGGGTTTCTCAGTCAATGGTTCCCAATTTTATACTCGAAAAGCTAATATATTGAAAATTAATAGTTTTAGATAGAATAACATTTTGAGGGTTTTGTTTTTTAATGGTGCTGTATTTCATTGTGCTTTTAAGTTTAAAAAAAATCTCATTGTTAAACTTTAAACAACGTGTCATAGATATCAAATGATATTTAGAAACTTGTAGGCACGAGCCCATATATTCAGAGTCTACTGTCGTTTCATTTATTTCCAACAATCCAATTGAAAATAAAAAGTTATCCAATAATAGCGGTAAAACACTCTATACTGATGCAATAGCTTCACTGCGTACAACTTTTGCTATGTAGTGAAGCTGCTGCATCAGATGGTTTGTTGTATTCGTTACTGTTGAATATTTTTTTTTCAACTGAATTGTTGGAAATAAATTAAACGACAATGGCTTCTGACTATATGAGCTCGTGCCTACAACTTAATGATGTTTAAAATTTAACTGCGTTTTTTTTAAAAATCAATTTTAAGGTTAATAAAAATAGCACCATTCGAAAGAACCCCTTCAAGATGCTATGTCTATAACTCAAAATTCCCATTATATTAGCTTTTCGAGTGAAAAATTGGGAACCCCTAGTTGGGACACCCGGTATGGTGTTTGCAACATTAGACAGTGTATACTAGAAACAAATTCGATACGCCGAGGTGTAAATAGAGTGTATACACAGTGTGTGGAAATTTTAATTGACAAATATTTTTTGTTACTTTGCGAGTGTTTTAAAAACATGTTTCTACAATGTTATTTCGAATTTATAAATAGATACTGTATTTATTGCCCGAGTTTTTACTAGTGTTGGAATTTTGTGGGTTTTTCTGGTGTTTTTTTTATATACAAAAGCGTGTTTACAGAATGGCAACCGTGTGTGTATTTGCGTGGGAGTGTAGGTTGTGTTTGTTAGTTTAAGGGTTTCTTTGTTAGGTTTGAGATTTATAGTCACGCATTGCAAACAATGTTGCAGGAGATAGTATAAGCTGGAAGAAGAATAATACCCACTATAAAATCACTTCTTGTTGACATTCCATTGTTGTTCTTGGAATGATGTTCTATTTTCCAGATGTTCACTGTTTTATTGTAGTCGTGCATTCCAAGTTAAAAAGCACAGATTTAATGTCTATTCATCTATAGAGTTCAATAAATTACAATGAGCACCATCCTTAAAAAATAATAAACAACCTTAAGAATATAATTTCTTCTTCATTATAAATAATGAAGAAGATAAATACTGTAATTATAAATACTGTAATGTAATCAGTAAAAAATAAAAATAAAATTAAAAAATATTGGAATTATGATAGTAAATTCTTTATGTAACTTTGGTTTTGACAAATGTGGCCATTTGCAATGTTTTTGAGAAAATAATAAAAAATGATATAAACAAAACCATACATATACTGTATGTACATTATGTGCAGTTTACCTGTTGAATGATGTTATGCACGCTATAACTTTATCAGCTTGAAGGAAATCGTTTACGTTTTCGAATTTCTCTCTTTTTAAAGGCATCGTTTCACTAGTAGTGTAACGTTTATGTGAAAAGTGCATCGGTTTAGTATTTATTTCGAGGAGATTTTTGGTTTGCTTTTTTTTATGGTCCACTTGAAAGCGTGGTTTATTTAGCAATGCACGCGCCGTTAGAGACCAATAGATTCTCATAGTCGCCAAATGGAACTTGGGTCTCGAGTGTCTTTTGAAACGACCGATTTCGGTCGATGAAGGGAAAAAATACCACTCTTTCGTTTTAAAACAGCAATGGGGGAAAACATAAAAACAAGAGCAAACACCAAACCAAAGTAAGGAAGAACTAACAAACAAACTGGAAAAAAAATAAAATAGAAGGTGGAGTTTGAGAGTGCAATCCAGTCGAACATGAACTCTTCTTCTTCCATCGTTGGGCGATATTTTCTTATTCCAGCACATTCCTCGTTTTCTCAATTCGAGGTCCCCAGTTTCAGCGTGTGTGTGTGTGCGTGGCATTTACAAATGGGGGTAAATGGGGCTGTGTAAACAAGCGGGTCCCATCCATCCGTTTGGGCAGAAGCAGTGCCTATTGAGCCAATAGATTCTTCTCAGCTTTTCGACTCGGGGAAAACGCTAAGGGCTTTCTCAAGAGGGTCATTTACACATTGGAACGCTCCAATGAAATGAAACCGTCACCTAATCTCGACAACTGGCTCCTGCTGGGTTTATCCATTCTTTTTTTTATACATAGGCTTTATTTTTTCTATATGTAGTTTTTTTCTTTGTTGTAGAAATAGTGATTTTTTTGTAGTGGAAAAATGTGTAGATGTGACGTAATTGAAGAATGCAATTGCTGCTTAAAATTTTCTTCAAGTTAGAAATGCTCTCTCTCTAAGACTTTAATTTGGTTTGTGATAATGTGGCGCTTGAGGCGAATTGAAGATTGCAAGTTTGGATATTTTTTTTCTCTCAATTTGGACTGTTAGTCATAATCTTGTGGAAGGTAAACAAGGACATTTCGATGCTGAATTGGTTCAGGAAATTTGATGAATGCGATTCATGCTGATTTTAATTTTATATACATATATATATTTTTTACCACTGCTGGTAAAAAGCCGTTTAGATAAAAACACCAGTTTTATATTAAAAATAATGCTTTTTAACACTTAACGATTAACGCTTTTTTTTTGGTAGGTTCCCGATGACCTACAGAGCTGAAATTTGGAACTTAGGTTGGGTTCGTGTAAAATTTTGTTGTATCAAATTTAAACAGATCAATGAAATTTTGAGTACTGCCTCGTTATATGAGTAGCCACGCATTGTTGAGAGTACAAAACCGATCTATCTAAATAAACACTTAACATATTTCAACCAAAATTATTTGTCTACGTACTCGACGTGTTTGTTTCAGTAACTTCAAGGTTATCAAAAATGCAGTTGTTTAGTTACGTGTTGAACTATATTTTAACGTTAAAAAAGTGTATATAAATAAAATAAATATAAAATTTAATTAAATAAGTACATGGCTATACGTTAATTTCAATTGTAGTATTAAAAAGTATTTAAAAAATAAAATAAAATATATATTTTTGAAAAAATATTTATATGATTTTTAATAAATGATGTAAGAATTGCGTGTTATTTTTAATCCATTTATCTTAAAAAGTTATTTCAAACATTTGAATTACCATTGAAAAAGTTATACAATATATGCATCAGTATTTAAAAATTTAAATTTAGAAATAAATTTATAATTTAGCATAAATAAATTGTGATCATTTTGGGACTAGTGCTTATTTGATAACAATAACCGGCTGATAACATTCAACAATAAATATAAAACATGAAACCTTGAAACTTACTGATAATGAATGATAACAATAACCGATTGATAAAATTATCCGTGATTATAATAATCGGATTCCACTGTATTCCAAATGTGATTTTGTATCATCTCATTAATCTCGCAACACTTCGATTTAGAAGATATTGTAAAAAAAAACAACTTAAATTTACAAAATATATTTATTTTTTATGATAACATTTAATAGTTGACTATTCCAATTATAAAAATTTAATTTACTAATCTCAAAAAAAAAAAAGATTTGACACTTCAAATTAAAAAATTAAATGAAGAAAAAAAGAGAAAACGATTGAAAAGCTCCGCCACTCTGCGCTTCCCCGCAATACACATCTCGCTATTGAATCAACGAGCGCGGCAGCTGACACAATATTTTATTTTATTTTTTACCCTTCAAAACATAGCTTTCAAAATCAATTCATGGGCAATATTTTATGCAAATGGAAACTATTCGTGTGGAATTTACTTGATTAAAGAAACGCAGATTTTGGGCGAAAATCTTAATCCCTACGGCACTTCAATCTGTGACAGCGGTTTCTATCTACCCTTTCCATGGCCGCCGAACTTGCTCTTCTCATCACTGAGTGAAAAAGTTATTGGGAGAGTTGTATTAACAGTAGCATCTGCCAATGGCATTGCCACAAAGTAAATAAGAATCTCAACACGCCGCCAACGAACCTGCAGCTTTCTTTTATCTTTCACGCCCCACTGTGTTGTTATCTTGCTCGATAATAACCTAGCTTTTGACGGGATGCCGCTTGCCTGTGGCAGATTCTTAAGGTTGTTTGTTTGTCACGCTTTCTTGGGTTTAACTCTTGCATGCATGTTTCCCGTAAAGTATATACTTCTCGGAAAGATTTGCTTATATTAAAAACTAAACCGTGTCGAACGTTACAATTTGATAGCCATTTTTCCCGTTTGTTTACATTTTTAAAGAAAATGCATTCAAATATGAAGGCCTTCGGGTAATATGATGACAAGCCACATTATTTGAAATTGTTCAGGATAGCCGTTTTTCACGTGAGAATCCATGCTGAGCAACAAGGTGATTCTCTATATTATGCTGTCATTTTCTGGAAAATCCAAGAAGTGGTAAAGTAACCAGCTAGAAACAGTACTAGGGACAGTTTGATGTAAAAATGTCATTTGTCACACTTTTTTTGAAAAAAAAATAATATGTGTGGCTTATCATTATATTGCC
>JAQIWH010000920.1:0-38098 GCA_034695005.1 Cryptops parisi | reverse complement strand
ACCCTGTTCCATGTTTATCATCCTCATCACATCGTCATTTCTGTATTTCTGATTTAAATAAAGTCTGAGGGCCAAATTACATAGCTGTGAAAGCCAGTCGGTGCCCTCGTTAAACCCCAAGTACCTACCTCTTCTGTATGTTACCGTATACTGTATATCTTTAAATGACAATATATAAAGAGTATGCTTAAAAAAATCATGTTTAATTTATTTGTTTAAAAAATAAGCGCGTAAAAGTTAAAGCGTGGGCACTTCTTCTGATTAAATTTAACAGTTTTTAAAACATTTAACATTTAGAAGATGTGCTCGCGTCTTTTGTTTGTCATGTATGAGTGAAAATTTGTTTGTTTGTTTGTTTTTATTTCATAGTTCAATAAGAACCAAAATTACAATGAAAGACAATACAATCAAAAGTAAAAACAGCAGTGACAAAGATTATAATTAACATAATGAAAGATATCATTATCAGGTTTATGAAATTGTGTTTTAGACATTGCGATATGAAGTATTATTACGATTTATTTTATTATTTTATTACGATTTGAGTATTGATAAAAATTTAGTTAATTCTTTTAGTGCATTTTGAAATAAATGCTTATTTTTTAAAAACGATTTTTTAAATTGTATGTATCTCTAATATAGTTTTTCACATCCGTGTGTGTGTGTAGTTGATGCCGCAGGGTATGTGAGGGCTTTTTCAAGATAGATGGGAAGAGAGAGGAAAAAAGTTTTTTTGAGCTGGAAGAGTTTGAGCATAATGTCACAATGGGAGGGACATTCCTCGCAAGTGAAGTTAAGAAAAAGGTAGTTAACAAGATTAGATAAAAACTTTGTTTTTAAGCACAACCTTTTTTTCAAGACAGAGCCAGAAACAATAAGTTTTAGGTTTCAATATCCAATTGCAGTTTTAGTATTTGAGCTTTTAATTTTTAAAAAATGGTGTTTCTCTTTCCATTAAAATATCAAAATTAAATTTGTGTATAATGAAATTAATAAAAGACCAGAGCGCTCCTCCCCAGCAGCGCCACCGTGTGTGAAAATACCAAAATCAATACTCTAAGTGTAATGAATGTTGCAAAGCAACATGAATTAAAACAATGAATTGCATAATAAAAACAAAAATTATCCCACTATTTTCGACAGGCTATTTACTAGGACCTATACTAATCAAAGTCTGATTAAATTTAGGTTTATTTTCCTATATACAAAGTATTCCTGAAAGGTCTACAATAGTCAAATTTTAACCACAGATGTTACGCATCAAAACAAAGTGAACAATCCAAATGAACATAGGTCAAAAACTGCTTCCCTTCTGAGATAGCAAGATGAAATCACATAATTGCATAAGCCTATGGACTCATAATAATCAAATAGTATGCAAACGAGTAAGTATTCTCGAACCCATGTTTATATGGACTTTTGCTCTACTTTGATGGGTTGCATCTGTGGTTAAATAAAACTTGTTAGATCTTTCAGGAACACCATATATAATTCATGTTTTATCAACATACAAGATGGCAGAATGAAGTTTAAGTGTTAATAAAAAACACCAAGTTAATGGCCAGAACAAAATCCAGTGTTCATAAACAACACAAAATGCCGGTGGTTGCCAATCTCTGTACTGACTACTGAATGATGAATTATTCCAGAATATATTGGGGAGACATTACTTTCCAAGACTTGGTCGTACTCCGATAAATAAAATGGTAATGATAATAATAATGTAAAGCTAAACTAATAGTTAGCGTTGTAGCTTTTGCTCTAAATTTTTTTGGACGGTGATCTAAAGCTCCATGGAAAATACAAACAGAAAAGTGAAGCCTAATGAAAAATTGTCATCATCAATCATCCAATTCCCATTTTCCAAAGATGACAAAATGCTCGACGCAAAACACACAATACTTACAATCGTGTAAACGATTCATCGAAAACTTTACTTTACACGTCGCCGATTTTAATTAATGATGGCCGATTTGAGAAATCGCTATCAATATTGATTTAAGCTTGATTTACGACCAGGGCTTCACTCAAAGTGAAATAATAAACTTGGCATGCCATTAATAGCCAATGTACTAACTATTATTAGTCAAAGAAATTAATTAAATAAAACATAAAAATAAAATATTGAAAATATTCAATCAAGTTTTACACCTCATTGATGTTAATTATGAAACAGACAGCAATTATAAAACTTATTTTGAGTCTTAAATATCCAAAACTATGAAATCATAAACCTTGTCTGAAAAGTAACTCATTCATTTTCAAACACACTTATTATTATTCCAAGCTAAATTTAATTAGCAGAAATGTATAAAATTCAGGAATTCTTTAGATTGCAGTCTCTTTTGGCAACGTATGAAATAACATCATCTTGTATACTACTATTTAGGTGTAGTTAAGCAAATTTATATGTTAACATTTTCTCTAAAAACAAAAACAAAAAACAAACAATTTAAACCTACATTTAGGCCTAAATTAAACTCTTGCTTTATGTACTATTTCAATTGCTACTTTCATTAATCGCTTAACCAGGTTTGGCATTCTATACATTGTCAAGAACGGGCACTTTTTGAAATACAACATGGTGACAAACAACACCATTTTTTAAGTTGTATTTGCACGATTTATTTATTCCCTTTGACAAGAACATTATTTTCCTAATAAAATGAAATCTTTCCTCAAACTAGTGATCTTTCTCCATAATACAGTTTGATGTCAACTTTGAACAATTTGCCTCTAAAAGTCGAAACATCTTCTTTTCCATTCGCTTCAAATTATAACAAAACTACATGCCGTAAAACTATCTCAATACACATAACCCAATTATTTACAGACAAACCAAGATGGCCATAAAAATGTGTAATCCAATGTCTACTTATAATAACAAAATTATGATGCAGCAGAGCGAGATACAAACCTGCCAAGTTGGTCTTAAAAAACTATTCATGTTTCTGTTCTTGAGAAATGATTGGCGCAGTATCGTCGTCGTCGCATTGTTCGTGGGGGCTTATCTGAGGATGATGATAGGTCTGTTTCATCGATCCCCAAGGATCTTTAGACCCTTCTATGGACACCAACAGAGCCGAGTATGTTGAAAACGGTTCATTCTCTTTACTGTGGCGAATGCCGTAACCAAAGTATACCAGAAAACCTATCAACAAAAAATGAACACAGACCTTTTATAAACACCCTGTATAATTATCAATGGGTTAGCCAAAGCACATACATATAGCAAAATTATGAGACTCAAACTTCTAAACAATAAATCTTCAGTATTAGCTGGATAATCGAGATTCTTAATGTTGACCAGAAATTATGCGATGGAATAAAATAAAATTGAAAAAATTAAAGTTAAAATTTTTTTTTCTGACTTTTACCCGAGTTCATGATAAATAAAGGTTATGTGGAATCATAATTCAGTCAAAAATTTGAGCCTACACATTCAAACTGTTAAGATCCAAAAAATTAAAATCTGTTACAAATGAACTCCTATAAATGACCATCGTTAAACATTGAAATTTACACTGTTTAAGATTTGAGGTGAAATTCTGTACCAATAAGCATCCAGAAAACAAATCTAATCCACGTCATTGGCTTAAGATGCGTCATGAGGAACACGTTAGCAAAAATGCTTATGGTTGGAACGACAGGAACAAACGGAACCTATTATACAATGCAAAAAAATAAATTAACGTCAAAGACGGCCCATTAAACACAAAGTCATAAAATACGATGTAAAGTTCAAATTTCGATCGTCAAAGTTATGAAAGCTCAGCTGCAATGATAAATGACACTGACCTTAAAAGCAAGAGGTTGAGTGTTCTGTTCGTAAAGGCAAACCAGCAGCAGGCATACAATGGCACAGCCTAAAAACAGTACGAGCAACAACACTGCCCACCAAATGGTACCCTTAAGTTCTTCTTCGGCCAGTTGTACGATCCCGCAGGCAGCGGCGATGAAAAGCGTCATCATGATCACGGCCGACGTCACTACAAACCCAGGATCGCAATCCAGAATCGACTCCAAAAACATAAATTGCGGTTTCAGTCTTCCTGCTGGATCGTCATCGTACTAATCAGTTACAAAATGAAACAATTTAATGAAAATGAATAGTGCATAGTCAACCTCTGGCAGCAAGAGTGGTTGACTTGTTAGAATGCCCATAACTACCAGATTACACTTAGCATTTACGAATCTGGATTCATGACTACGAAACTAACATATTTCTACTTTTTTTAAGTTTACAACCAAACGACTCCATCTAGTGACAGGATGCTACAATTATGACTGGTTTCTATTTTAACAACCACCAATAATAGCCGACTTGAAAGAGGATTTTGCGCAATGGGTGGGGCTAAGCATCCACCACACATACACCCACAGATTTGGATTATTATTATTATTATTATTATTATTATTATTGATATGCAATCTTCAACCAAACTATACAATATTTTACAAAGAATACACCCCAACCAAAAAAAAAATACACAAACTACACATTATTTTATGCAACACTTACACTCTCTTCATCGATATCCTTTTTGCTGGTTGATGGAATCACGTCAGCCATGTCAGGTGAAACTAGAGATATCTTTTGTTGAGGTTGATAACGTAATATGATCACACTCACACTAACGACAGTGTAAGCCATCAGCGTTCCTAGATGAAATAAAATTATATATTTATAAATAAATTTAAATTTAACTTTTTTAACATTACCAACACTGTGGTTTTCAAATGGTTTCATTACCTATGCTCATGAATTCAACAAGTTTGTCAATATCCAATACAAGCGTCATCAGCGCTGTCAAGACTCCGCATGTTCCGACTGTGATAAGAGGCATTTGAGTCCTTGCATTTACACGAGCAAATATCTAAAATAAATGATGTTATAATCAACATGCATGACTTTTCTTCAGGCAAAATGTACACAAAAATACACATGTACACAATCCAAACTCAAAGCAAAATATACAGAAAAATATCTGTACCCTTACTCATTTTCGAATGAAATTTCATTAAAAATGCACATAAACTCACACCTGGAAGACAAGTCCGTCAACAGCCATGGCGTAAACACACCGAGGAAGTGCGAACATTCCTCCGTACAGACTGGTTGTCATACCGACGAGTGATCCAACTGCAACGAGGTACTTCACCCAGTTGACGCCTTTCGTGGCAAATGCCTCAGAAAGAGCTGCGGTAGGATTGATCGAGTAGTAAGGTACCATGAGCGTCAATGCAGCCGCCACTAGAATGTACGCTACCGTTACCACCGACATGGCGACCAGTGTCGCCAGGGGAATCGACCTGGAAGGATTCTTGGCTTCTTCGCCGCAAGTGGCGATGCTGTCAAACCCGACAAACGCGTAAAAACACGTCGCGGCACCCGCAATCACTCCGGGGAACCCAAACGGTAAAAACCCACCTCCGCCGTTCTTGGTCGTCCAGTTGTCTCCGTTGGCCCAGTAGAGACCAAAGCAAATGACCACAAAGATGACCACCAGGTTGACGACCGTGAAAAGATTGCTGACGACCGTGGAGCCTTTCACTCCAAAAACCATTAGCAAACACACAACTAAACAGATTGCGGAAGCCATAAAATCGGGATAAGAACTCAAAAAGTCCACGTGGAACGATCCAAAAGTGCTTAAAGTCCCGTTACGGATGACACCCCCCACCAAAGAGTCTAGGTACCCACTCCAAGCCCTCGAAACGGCCGCTGCACCAATCATGTGTTCCAAAATGATGTTCCAACCGATGATGAACGCCCACAGTTCTCCCATAGTCACGTAAGTGTAGACATACGCACTGCCCGCACGTGGAACTCGAGTACCGAATTCCGCATAACAGATGGCAGAGAGGAACGAAGCCACTCCGGCCAATGCGAACGAAAGCACTATTCCTGGCCCTGCAATGTTTTTTGCCACTTCGCCAGTTAGCACGTATATTCCAGACCCTACCATGTGGCCGATGCCTGGAAGTGGTCAAAACAAAAAACTGAGTTACTCAAAACTACACAGTATTGCTAACTTACAATGATAAACCAGTCATTTACCTAAAAAGCACATGTCCACAGTAGTCAGACATCTTTTCAATTCTGTTTCAAAGTTTGTGTCGAGTTTCTTTGTGCGATTGAGTTTCTCACAAACCGACTTCAGCGACATTTTGTGATGAAATTGTGAATCAGTGCAAACAAAATGAAAGCTAAAAATGAAACAAAGACAAAAATAAATATAGAAATGTTTCGTCATCTGCGGGAGTTACGTTCCTGAAGAGTACAATTGGTACAGGGTGAACAAAATCGCAAAAAACTAAGGTGAAATCTAGTGCTATGGAGGAATTAATGAAACTGTATGAAATACGACATAACTTTTCTTGCTCTTTTTACATATTCAATTAGAGCATTTTGGGTATGTTTAGAAGGGAAATATTTTATTGTATACGTACTTATAATAAAAACCAATGTTCACTATTATGTATCTGTTACTGACAATGTATGGAATTCAGGCATTTTATAGAAAGTCTAGTTTAGCAAAGTATGAAATAACATCTTGCATACAACAGTTTAATTTAGTTAGTTTACAAGTTTCTCTAAATAAAAACACTCACATCGAAACCTGAAACCTTGAAATTTAAACCTAACCTAAATTCTTGTAACTATTCCAATGCTAATTTCATACATTGCCTAAACCAGACTTGGCATCCTATAAAATGCTTAGGCATTCTAGGTGTTGTATTATAATGTATAAATTCCTAGATTCTATACATTGCTGGTGATCTAATGCTATACTACCATCTATGAGTGAAAATATTATCTATAAAGAAAGTAACACCATCTAGTGAAGTAAGATGTAAACTAACTTAAATCTAGCAAGCAATTCAAATTGAGCATTATTAACAATTTACTTTTAGTACATTTCTGAATGTAAAAAAAAAAATTCTACTGATAAAAACAAAAAACTAAATGAAATATAATATAATATATAATATAAATATATGAAATAAAATATAATATATATATGAAATAAAATATAATATAATATAAATGAAATAACCACAAAATTGCAGATGAAAGATAACTAAAGTGTATACATTATATGGATGTACTGTACTGTACTTAAGACACACTAGAAATGTGTAACAAAACTGAACAAAAATTATATTATATACCCCAAAAAATTTAAAATTATAAATATTTTTCACTGTATTTAATTTTTCTACTGTATCTCGGTGAATCTTATCATCAACTTGATATATTAATTTCCAAATTGTACAAATGATTTTAAAACTATACAAAAATATTATTCATCACAACATTAAATTTATGAACTTTTGTAACCAATTTTAACACATTTTTTTTCCAATTATTGCAAGAAAACCAGAAAATAAACACAATATTATTTTTAATTTTTAGATATATAATTTTCTATATATTTTTCCACTTCAAAATATTATTGGATATCTTTGAAAGTTTTAATAAAATACATTAACATACAGTACATAATACATGACCTCCATCTGAATCAACTCATTTACTACCTGTCATACGCAGATGCATTTCCACCATAAAAAAATCCTATTTAAATCTAATATATAAATATTTGATTTATGGCCAACGCATCTTTAGAAATCCATGATAATAATAAAACTTGATGAAACTTCATCTCCACACACAAAATATGAATGTTCAAAACTAATTAATATTGCATAATATCTCACTTATCATTTCCCAGGCTGAGATATTACTTCTATCTCAATTAAAATACTCAATAATACGTACCGTTAAAATTATGAAATTAGATGATACGTCGAAACTGTTGAAATTCGATCATGACATTCTGATTGCCGACACATATCCTTTGAAACAAGAAAATAAATTAATTAACACACGAGTATTTTTTCGATTATGAGACATTGATCTAATGGTATATATATATAGAACCACCATACGGTACCAAATATTATCAACATTAATTTTTGATTTTTCAATTAGTAGAAATGAATATAAATTGTTAACTTACTTTTGAAACTAATCAATGGTCTACCAAGCTATACATTTATGTACATATTATCAAAAAAAATGCTTCACAAACTTTTGACATATGTACCTTATGGCTATTGAAATTAAAAGCTTCACTGCCTTACATCAATGCACATTGGCATTCCGGTTGATCTTTATACCATTAGATAACATGCCAAAGCAAATTATAATCAGTCGGAAAAACGATATACCGATTCAAAATCGAATTCGCTTCGTTACACAGCTGTTGGTTTCAATGGCTGGAGCGGATAAAGGGTGGGCAATATGGTTCAATACGGTTTGATGGATGTAATTGGTAACAGCTACCAGCTTTTGAACCAGATGATCATCTGTTCGGAAACGGTGCTAATAGCCAACAATTTCAACATTTCAGCTGGATCGGACGTGTTGTCGTTGCCGCCGAATGAATGGATGGGTGTGCGACAGCCATATTTTTGGATGGAGACTTTGTGCGGTGGTTTTTTCATCCGAGATGACTCTGGTACGAGTGACTTGGAAGTTCCTGTCTCTTGGTCGATACGAGTTCCCATAGCAACATGAGTGGAAGCGTGCAAATGAATAGGAGCGAGCAGGGAGATAAGGACGAAAAGGTTGAACTACCAGTGAAAGGAAAATACCCAAACCTATAGTTTAAAAAATACAGAGAAAAAATGATATAAAAAAAATAATAATGTTATAAAAAACCACTTAAATAATAATAATATTGTTAAAAAAAAACTTAATATATGAAAACATAAAATAAAGATTATCAGATTTTTCTTACACAACCGCCAGAATGAATGCTAACTAGAAAACTAAACTTTTCATGAGTACAAAATGTATCAAACTAACTGTACCAAAAAAACCAAACAAGTTATCTAAAAGTTACTCGTACACTAGGGTGGTCCTTATAATGAGGAAAATTACTTTTATTTTTCCATAATGAAACCAATTCAGAACGTGTCCCATCCACAAAACAAGAAGTCCCGTCCACACTATTGCACACATTATTGGAAATTCTACCAGTTTTGTGTTATAACAGTAATGAGTCGTTACTGATATAACACAGAAGTGAAAAAATTTCCAATAATAATATACATAGAAGGGATTTTCGGATTACTGTAGTTTATATGGCCATTACTAATGACCATATAAACTACGGTAATCCGGAAATCCCTTCTATGTATATTATTATTATCTTTGTTTTTCGGAAATCCTGTACAAAAAATTATGTATTTTTTTTACGTGGTACATGTGGACCGAATAAATTCTAATTTTGACATTACACAGGGTGAAGTTATGTAAACGCACAGGGTTACTGTCTCATAATCGCTGTAGGTATGCAAAAGAATTCGAGACCCATGTTTATATGCACTTTTCTGCCTTGTTTTAAAGCATAACATCCTGTTTGTGTAACTTTTAAAAAAACTTGTTAGTTTGTTGTTTTTAATATTAAATGTCTATAAAAATAAGTGTATTTGTAAAGTTAGTATGCACTAACCGATGAAACAGGGTCAGTATTTGATGTTTACACCAAAAGAACACATTATTTAGAAACTTTTTCTCAATATATCTGACGAAACAGTGGAATCCGGTTTATTATAATCGCGGATAATGTTATGTTATCATTGTCAGTCGGTCCCAAAACATGAAGTGATCACAAAAACCGGATTTCACTGTAATGCACGAATGATACCCCGTGATCACATTAAGTGACACTTCACAATGGATTATCCCCTTCGTTATTTTTAAAAGTTTTTAAATATCTTCAAGTTTACTTTAAAAGTGATAATGACATTATGTCACCAACTGATGACTACAAATGTTTAAAATCACCTTTATTGGTAATAACATACTTAGAGACCTATATATTTATATATATAAGGCATTGTACTAAAAAAAATCGTACAAATTGTACAGAGGAAGACTTTTGAAACATACATACATACATACATATATATATATATACGCACATACCGAGTACATCATTAATTACTGTAAACATAGTATCCTGGAAAAACACTGTAAATGTTTTCCCTCAAATAACAACACAAGTTACATTGCAATATACTAATAATGACAATAGTGCACATATCATAGTACACATATTTTTTTTTAAATATACAGTATACAGTAACATATTTTTTATTATTATTTGTTAACAGCCAAAGATATCATGATCCTCAACATTAAACTTATTGCTTTAAGAAATGTTCCGATGAAACCGATTTCAAAAGAACGGCTTTTCGATTTCCATCGATCAAACATAATAATACCCATTTCTACACAGGAAATCAAAAACAACTTATTAAATTCCTCAAAAAATACATGAAAAAAACTTGAGATTAAATGGTCTGTTTCTGTCGTTTTTCTTTAAAATCGATGGCAAAGAAGCGTGTTGTCTTGGTAACCGGAAGAAAAAGAAAATCGGAAGACTTGAAAGATCACGATGACATATCCAAAAAGTTTTTTGGTATTTTTCCCCCCCTTTAAATATCTGTATCACTATATACAATGTTTAATACTGTTAATACTATGAAAAAAAACTGAATATATTTTCACTACCATTAAAAACACAATGTGTCTAATACATATATGAAAAAGATCACCATAAAAAAAAAGGTTGAAAATTACTTGTTATACGCCATTATATTATTAGGTGATGAACATGTTTAATGTAAGTTAGACTCTTACAAGAGTCTTATTACAGTACTAATTATCACAGTACTAAAAAATTAAGGGCAAAAATTAAATGATAAAGTACATTAAAAAAGTTTTTTTTTTTTTAAAATACACTTTAAGCTGTATATGTATTGTCATATACTGTATGTACAGAATGTCCACAATAACATCTAAATATTTGGAAACTCCAAATTTCATATATATTTTTCAAATCTGGTTATTACATAAATGTCATTTTTGGTGTAACGGAAGCAGAAACTCATAAAGTTCATGTTGAATTTTGTTACGTGTCAGAGCCACAGTGGCGCTGCAGTCAGTCATGTTCCAAAATGGAGACTCTGAGCGACCAAGCACGGATGATGGTTGGTGAACGAGTGCGTAAGAACCACGTGTTTTTTTATCATTCATGTTTGTTCAAAAAAGTTTCGAACCATGAAAACATCTTAAATATACGAGGCATTCTAACTTTAACTTGAAAAGTTTCTGACACTTTTTCGACATGGGAGAATATTGCAGAACACGGTGTGAGTTAGGCGGCCACCTAGACATTCTTAGCGCCACCAGAGGCGCCCACGTGGAGGTGTACTGACGTCATTTTTTTGGATAAAACTCTAGTGTTTATTATCATCTTCATCTTTAGCTATGGTTTTCCTGTTCTCGGGCTGCCTGCATAACAAACTTTTACAACATTTTGCAAACATTTTAATTCTGTATTATCAAATTTTTATGAGATTAATTTATCTTTCATAGTTCATTGACGCTACCTATTTGGTTAAAAGATTTTTCCCTGTTTTATACTACTTCATTTATATGTATAAACCTTACTGATTTTTTATCATGTATATTCTGCTTTTTAGGTCAATCTGACCATTATATGAAAATTCTTGGTTTCTGTTAAGTTATGTTATGTTGAGTCTGTGTCTGTATTGTCAATTGCTATTTTAGCACAATAAACCTATTATTATTATATATACAACTGTTTGTGATTGAAATGTTTAGATTTCATTGTGGACACCTTGCATATATCAACTCACAAGTGAAACTAGTTTTCCAACACTCATGACATCACAACTTCACAACCCACTTCATGACTTACAACTATAAACTGTGTAAAAAATGTGATTTGGAATTGCTAAACCTACGGACAAATGTTCCTCAGTACAATTAGGATTTCTACTGAGGAATGTACCATTCATTCCGGGATTACTTTAATGAAGGAATAATATCTAACAATAATACTGCAGTTATAACGAGTGATATATAATATCATATCTGTTTTGTTATATGTAAAAAAATGTTCAAAATACAAGAAGATATGTGGAAGACAAGTTTTCATTAGAACCAGGATCATTATACTATATGTAGAAGCTCATTCGTTATCATGTGGTTCACAAATCACTTACGTTTCACTTAAGTTAACAAATGAACATACCCGACTTTAAACAAAAAACTGAACACCCTGTATTGTAACTATAGATAAACCAGACACTACATATTTACCTCAATACCCTGCTAAAATAGTGCGTAAAACCAAAAAAAGTATGCTATAGCTTGGTTCTAGATTCCTGGTTAGCCAAACTCTACGACGACTAATAAATAATCGAATTGTTTACACCACTGTTATAGTTTTATCAGGTAATAAGAGATGAAGGCGAATACTGGCCAACGATATCACATTACAGTCATATTGCAAGCAAGCAAGATCACGTTACTTGTACCTGGACCGGTAACTGAAGCCTCGATAGTTCGAACTAAATTTTGTGATCGATAATTTTGTAATCGATTATCATGTACTTCATTGAAATCAACTAGGCCACTACTTAATTTTTCGAATCATTGAGGCAACGAGTTATGGGCCTCTGTATATATACTTAACAGATGACGACAACCATCACAACATTGTATTTGCAAAAAAAAGTAATTTAAAAGTCTGAGAAAAAGTCTAAACTCAAGTTATGAAACAATTCTCTTGACATTATTTTAGTTAAACATTTCGGTTCAAAAATTAGTTGGAGATAATTACTAACGATTAAATTCACTGCAAGAAGGAGAAATAAAACAATCAAAGCCAAGCCAAAAGTTGGTGTTACTCGTGCTACAGTAACTGAAACCCAGCCAGAAGAAACGATTGTTTGTCAATACAAAAATACTCTGTACAAGAGGCTGTCTCGATGTTAACATTGTCAACATAACAATTTTTTTTCCATTAAAACGAATACACACAATGTCAACATCAACATTTCAAACACAAAATTACAATGTAGCCGTTTTAATGTCGCAAATCGATTCAGCAAGAAATCGAACGAGGTGGTTCGGAAACAAAGTAAAAACAAGTATATTGAAAAACATCGCCATATTGGTTTATAATTAACAGCACATAGGCAGTAACACTAGTGAGACTGAGACGGATCCATTGACACCTCATTCATCAAAATCCATCGAGCCATTTAGCCTGTAAGAGGGTCTAAAGAATAATAAATATATATGGCATGTAGCATCCGCCATATTAGTTTTTCATTTGACTCCCTATAGCCAGTGTCACTCGATAAACTAAGACGAATCCAAGGACACTTCATTCGTAACATTTTGTATGTAAACAGTCACACAACTCACTCACAAGTGAAGCTGATATAAAAAAGTATAAAAAAGACAAGATTTAGTGATTCACTAGAGCACCTTAAGACATCACGGAATTAGAGTTGGTAGAAGCAAAGTAGGCCTAACTATTAAGAATTCATGATGACTACACGAAATATTCTTGGTAGTAGAAGAAGATGAAAGAAGGCGAAAAATTCGAGTGACACAATTGAACGAGTTGACCACGACAGTCAACAAACAATATTTACCTCCGAAACAAAGAAAATTCCAATATTACCTTGTGGCGAGACTTAGTCCAATAATCGGATGTAACACACACTTTGGCTTATAACTTTTCACCATCTGCCGAAGAGGTTGAAATTACAGGCTTACGTTGTTGTTGTTGTTTCCGTCGAGGCTGAAATTTACAGTCACCTTCGAATATAATCGTTTTCCAGAAAACAAAAAAGTAGCGAAACAAAACCTAATCTTAAGATATTGCGGGATACTTTGTTGCATCTTCTTGGCCAGTTCCTCTTGCGATGAGCGGAAGATACTTAAGTTTAAATAGAGTTATCTCGATATCAAGATAGTATCTACCTGACTCAACAACGGTTTCTTGTCCCGGGATCTCTTCCGATGACTTGGGATCAGGCGAGATACTACAGGGTGTTTGGGAAGAGGTTGCAACTGAATTTGTTCTTGGTGGTTTATCAAACGATCGAAGAAGTTGGCTTCGACACTGTGTCGAACGCCGTAACCGATGTAAACCAACAAACCTGTAAACGATGAAAACAAATTAAACGTTTCAATTGATTATTCATTAATTTAACTAAAAACTAAATAAAACTATAATGAACATTAACCAGCATTATCTAAAATGAACTGATGTGGAAACAAGTACAATAAAATTATTTTCAAGCATACTCTTTATACACTGTCGTATACAGATATACTGTATACGACATACATAATGCAAAGAATCCATTTTTATTTCTGCATGTTTCGATTTGTGCGAATTAAAATTGATGCAGTCTTTCAGTAGTAATTCGATATTTAATTTATGCGTGTTTTGAATAATTCTATATTTGATTTCTGCGCTTTTGATTAATACTTATTTAGATTTACGATAATATCGTTGGGTAATTCTGTATTTGATTTATGCGAGCTTTGAGTAATTCCATTTAAAATTGCCGCAATTATTTATTTATATATGCATATTTTTTCATATTGGACTTATGAGGTTTTCGATTTACGCGAAGAACTTATGTGGTTCTGGTTTTTGATACATTGGACTATACAGTATATTCTCATAAACGACTGTAGATGGCAGTATGCGTTCAATTCCCAGCTCGCTCACTCACAAAGAGTATAAAAAAGAAATTCTAACGTGAGTTGAAAGCTGAACTTAAAGTGTACCGAGTCAGGTTCGGAGAACATTCATATTAATTAATTGCTTTAGGCACATTCATGTGGCTTCGACAACATCAATAGTAACAAAAAATGTGCTGTTGCCGGAGGCAAATTATGCTGAATCCATTAGTAGTGTTCCATTAAAGAGAGGTTACCGCTGAATAAATTGCCAGATAACAAGCATTTACCATACCCAAAGTGTACAACAATAATAATAATCATTTCAATTTAAATATTCACGCTGTGGATCAAAGTTCAAAAGCTTGGCCTTCATATTGATTGAATTGAATCAACACGCTCAGGGGAAAACAAAACTTACGAGAGTTTCTCTGTTCATGTATAGTGTTCAAAAACTTTGGAATCGTGAGAATCAATAATATATACACTCGTAGTAGAATTTTTATAGTCAGCGGCGTCAATAGGAGAGTGCGCACAGCACCGAAACGTGTCGTATAAAATATTTGTGCAGTGTTTCAGCAAAAAGTTTTAATTTTTCATAAAATATCCCTGCAGTCAACTAACCACAAACAAAACCATTTTTGTAAGCCAGAAAAATGTACTGTACCTACAAGGCTAAAATTTTGTCGTAAAATTCTATGTACTTTACAATCGCATTATTCGCAGTGCAGTCGACCCTCTTTAAACCGCCACCCTCGTTCACCATCGAGTACCAAGGGTGGCGGTTTAAAGAGGTTCGACTGTAACAGTTTGCCAATTAGCTGTAGCAATGCGCTGTGTTATGCTGGAAAGCCTTCAAAAGGTGTAGCAATGCGCTGTGCTCAGCAGGAAAGCACTACAAAGCTGTAGCTATTCGCTGTGTTATACAGGAAAGCTATAGTGTCCACTTTAAAAACTTCATGATAAATCGGTGATTAACTTGTGTGATGCGATTAAGTGAACTCTATAATCCTCACGAACTTCTTTACTAACATTGTAGTGCAAATATTTGGTGTCACGAAGGTTGGTATGGTAACCACGTGAAGTCTAGAAGTGAACCCCGTGCTTAAACTTAACAACATTCGTTACTTGTTTAGACTCATGTTGCTTGGTAACATTCTGTTTTAAAACAAAAATCGTTCCGGATACGATGACAAATATACAGTTTTGGGTATATTATAATATGTAATCGTGGATATACAGTACTTTAGTATACGTTTAGTATAATGTTGGTATAAGTTTCCAAATCTTTTTTTTTGCATTGCTGATGATAAATTTTGTTTCGAGTTAGACACTCACAAATAAGTTTGTGGTGGGCTTATATTCCGGGCTATTTCCATTTTACAAGTTTCCGAGCTTCTTTAAAATATTCAGCCTATATGATTACAGAGGTTACCAGACACTACCACATTTTCTTACCTCTTGATGCAGATTATTCTCTAATTCAATGTACTCCAATATACAACCTTGATTCACGTCTGAAACCAAGCAATCTTAAAAGTTCAACCGTTTCAAGGCAGAACAGAAAACCTTCTATCCGTCCAAATAACATAGTATACAGGGTAGGTTTTGTTATACACGATAAACGTTTTTCTTAAAAGCGTCTTTTTAGAGAACACTTATGATAGGTCTGACCACATTATACCTATACAGATGATTCCTGAGTGACTTACTAAAACCGTTTACAAAATCAGTTTTACCCATGACACATGTTTCATATTAATTGAAGATAAAACTATTTTAAACATACATTTAGTTCAAATAGCAATGTATGACATCTACAAGACTGCTACATGTACAGTACTGTACTTGCCTTAAAATCTAGTAGCAGTTCTGGCACAAGAGACACGTTATTTTTCCGCTCAAATAGGTACTATTGTATTATGAAATCAAGTACGGATTTAAGTATGTCGTGTTTTACGTATTTCGAGAACCACCTGTAGATGCATACATTAACACAAATTTTCTACATATGAAATCCGAAGTTACTAACCTAGTGCTACCCACGTTGCGAATGGAATCCACGCCGATATCAGCAAATGCATGATGAGGAATAGATTGATTAGAATGGCGCACGCTGTGGACCATGGTAGCAAAGGAGTTCGAAAACCAGCAATGTACTGGTGATTGTCACTGGACAACTGAGTCTGAGGTTGACGGCAGATCACCAAAAGGCATAGAAAGGCAAAAAGGCTAAAGAGGCACGAACAGACGAGGAAAACAATACTTCGCGGCTCGAGTCGTTCATGACACACCAAGATGAAAAGTGCATCCAAGACGCAAAAACACAACACTAAACCAACCACAGCAAAAGTAACCCGTCGACCAGTGAAATCTGTCGGTTCCATCAAACTTTCTGCACCGGAACCTCCACCCTGCATATGCGTCAAGGTGGCCACTCGAATCTTGTCCTTGTACTCCTCGACAATGGCGTCGATGTCGGTGTCCGAGCTGTTGTCGGAATCGGCAGCATTAGTATTGGTGACTTCGTCCACGAGTTCATTGTAGATGTTGTTATTCGTCAAATGATTCTTCTGCGACTTTCTCGACGGTGACGGAGTTTCGTTAGATCCCATGGCCCACAGATCGTTGCTGATCCATTTACCATTCTGCAACGGGCATGGTGGAGGGACTTTCCCCTTTTTGTGTTTGTTGATAGGACTTCCGTTGTTCACCTCCTCTGCCGTATCGACCATGGACATAGGTTCATACTCCCAGGGATCGACAGGCTGGTAGCGATGATGCAACACGTGCACACAAATCACAAAATTGACAACCAGATGGCCACAGGCTACGACGTGAAGCAACGGTGTCAACGACATAGTGAAAACGAGAACGCACATGACAGTGAAATTCACACCAATGGCCGCTATCGGCGAAGATGTGAACGGCCATTTCATGGCCAGGCACCGAAACACGAGTCCATCAGCTGCCATTCTCTGCAACGTTCTATGCAACGGAGACGTGAAATCCAGCATGGATATCAACAACGATACAATGGTGATGGTCACCATGGCGTATCTTGCCCAATTGACGTCCCGAATTTCAAACGCCTGAAGAAGGGCTATGCCTGATGAAAGGTTTCTAAAAACAGACCAACAAACAGTCAACATTATTGCATTCTATAACTTCAACAACACCTACATCTTTTAAGACTAAAGACCAACTGACACGATCGACTTTTACTGCGATTTTTAGAACAATTTTAATGCAACCCTACCAATAGCGTGGCATTTTTCTCGGTTGCAGCTGAGACACACCTTTGGTGAGTTGCAGATAAAAATCACAGTGAAATCAAAGTCGATGGTGTCATTCCACCCTAAGAGTTTAAAAACAATAGGAAACGTGGGAGTTAACCGATTATAAAAACTTCAGCGAAATGTAAAATAAGAGCATACTTCAGTCCAGAGATCTTCACACGATACACGTATGATACAATGTGGTTTCTAGAACGTCAGGCTTTTCTATCACATTATAACACTTAAGATGGACTACTTACCTGTGATGAACCATGAGACTGAGGACAATAGCAACCAATGAATACATGAGATAGGCAACAATGGCGGAAGCACCCGTGGCTAGAGGTAGAACCGAAGGAGACGAAACTACGAATCTTTCAGGGCCACCAATTGGGAGATGACTGACAAATATCGCCATACACATGGCGACGCTAGAAAGAAACTGACAAAAAATAAATAAGAAAAAGATATTGCGATAAGAACTGTATTCCGAGAATTCAAATTAAATGTTAAATCCTGCACCATCGATGCATAACTGTGGTTGAAATTTGACTAAACCTTTTAGAATCACCCTGTATACAGTATCGACATTCCAATTACGAAATGTTTTTGGAGTTAGGAGATAGAAAATGTTTGGGAAAAAACATGCTCAAATTACACATGATTGAATTTCATCTAGTGTGCCAGATAATAAACTTAGTCAAAATATAGCTCTTAAAAGTGATACTATTGCGTTCACAAACAACAAACTTGAGTTTAAAAACCTGGCAGAAAATAGGTGAAATGATGATCGCGTTACGAGAAACGAAATTGAAACAGCGTTAAAACGAATTTCGCATTAATGAAAAAGTATAGTACAACAAGTACATCAAAAAATGCTTTTTAGGCATACTCTTTATATAGCCTATTGGCATATACAGATATAATGTACGTACCGGTAGGTACATACAAAAAGGAAAAACATTTTTGATTTCTGAATGTTTCGATTTATGCGAAGTAAAACTTATGCAATCTCTGAGTAATTTCGATATTCAAGTTACGCGTGTTTTGAACAATTGATTTCTGCAAGTTTTGAATAATTCCATTTTTTGATTTCTGCAATTTTCGATTTATTTATTTATTTATATACAGTATGCGATTTTTTTTACATTAAACTTATGAGGTTTTTGATTTATGCGAAGGACTTAAGAATTGTCGTTTTATGCGTTTTTTGGTACATTGGACTATACAGTATATTCTCATAAACGACTGTAGATGGCAGTATACGTTAAATTCCCAGTTCACAAAGTCACAAGTGAAGCTAAATATAAAGAGTGTAATAAAAACCGGGGAAAAATATGTAAAATGATGATCGCTTTACGAGAAACGAAAGAAAAACCACGTTACAACAAATTTTGCATTAATCAAGGGGTATAGTAGAAAAAAAAAGCCTATCATTTTGCATGAAAGCACACGAGTATCCGACTCCAAGAGATGAAATTTCAGCGTTAGATTAAATAAATACAACAAAAAACTGTTAAGAATAAACGATTCTGAGTGCAAAGTACTTTCAGCGCATCATCAAGTCGGTGAGAACATCTCGTTTTTCTCTTACTCGATGATGGTAGTGGTGAAAACGGTCTTAAGTCGAGAAAAGCCATTTAAGTAAAATGCATGTTTTTTGGCAAAAGCGTCCTGGTGCCTTATAAGGTGGTATAGTAGTCATGGTCGGTTTGGGGTCGTTAATGATGTGCTGAGTTGCCATTCGTTTCCATTTCCCAGAAAGCTCTCTCTCTTTTCGTTTTAAGCTCTCTAGGCGTTCATTTATCAACGCTTGTCACAAACGGTCGAATTAAAAAGGTGGAAAAGGTTGCCTGCCGAGAATTTGTGCAAAACTTCTGCTTATAGTAGTAGCAGTAGTAGCGGTGGTGCAAAACGCATTCGGTGTAATTTATAACACGAACCAGAAAAACCGCAAGAAGTGAAATTCGTTTTTCTTTTTTATATCTTCAGCCGCAGAAATTTGTATGGTGTTAGCTTTAAAAACCAAATTTGCAAACCGACGTTCTTTTCATTTTTTTTTTAATCTTTATCTCTTACCGTTTTATTAAATGCTTGAAATTGAACCTGAATGTGAATATTAGAAAACCTTTAAAAGCAAAAAAAACATAAAACTGTTATTGAGCTTTTTTTTTCAACAAATATGTCATTATGAAATGTATGTAAACTAAAGTGGTTCTTATAATAAGGAAAAAAAACCAAATGTTTTGTACCGAGTCGGAACACCAGCTTATCTTGTTCCAATATTAACAAAATGTTCCGAAAATTTGGTGAATTTCAGATGGAATTTAGAGGTTGCTACCAGAGGTTGGAAACATTGGTTTGACACATAGGAAGGAGAAAATCAAAAGTTTTATTTTGAATAGAAAAACCAGCCTATTTTGTTCAAATGTTCAAAAAATTAATATTCCCAAAATTGGGCCCATTTAAGATGACATCTAAAAGATGCTGTCATAGTTTAAAAGATTGGTTTAAAACATAAGTAGCATTAACACGTCATTTTCCAATATTGCTCAAAACTAACCTAATTTTACAAACATTGTGCATAAAAACAATACACGGTGTTTCTTTTCAAGTGCTACAAGAGAATATCTTGCCTAGTACTACAAATACATCGATAATAGCCATATGGAATATTATCAGAATATCTAAAGGCGATCCAATGGTGCTATTTTCATTGATCTTGGAATTCTTCTCACGGAAATCGCATTGCTACATCAAAATTCAAGAGTCGTAGCTACCAAGTAAAGTTTAAGAAGTTGTAGCCAAGGGTCCATTTAGTCATAATCTTATATTGTTCCATTTATTTCCAACAATCCAACCGAAATAAAAATTAATATACAACGAAAGAGATTAAAAAGCACACTGCTGCTACAACAGCTTCTCTGCAAATCACCCATACTATGCAGTGAAGTTATTTCAGTTCATAGTGGTGATACGTCTTTAAATTTGTATTTAAATTGAAGGGCTTGGTGTAAAGAGTGTTAAGTAACATTTTTCCAAAAATGACCAACAAGAGTTTTGACAGTGGACAGTTTTCGGATGCGTTAAGTGAAATGCTATCTTCCTTTGAGCGAAACAACAATACGTGCAAAGATACTAGTGCAAGAAGTGTGAAGTAGCCCATAAACAGCAAGACAAATTCAGATCCTTAAACGCTTTTTCCTCGAAATTGTAAAAATGTTACTTAACACCCTTTTACACCAGGCCCTTCAATTAACCATGCCAGATAACTTCAGGTGGCCTTTATATTATAGTATTGCAATTCGAGTTAAACAGACTTTGCTTAACTCAGCTGCACTTATGACAAGCCTTAAGCCTGGTCTACACGTAACGTTTTGTCGTCAGTCTGGCATGAAGAAACCGATTTGACATATAAGACCAACGCAAAAATCGTGTCCACACTACTTATTCGGTTCATGCAATTCAACAAACTTGCCGTCCACCCGTATCGTTTTGTCTGTGCAATCTGGCTTGAACATTCAGAACTGACGACACAATGTTACGTGTACACCAAGGCTTACGTTCACTGTCATTTATTAACCGACAAATTTTTTGTTCAGTACCAAATCACAAAAAAAATTTTTTACTACCCCAAACAAATAAAAAACGATGACAGTCGACCTTTCAAAAAAAAATAACCGAAGTGAAATGAAATAATCCAGTATCCACGTTCTTAAAACTTTTAAATTAACTGCGATGGAGACAATGCAATGAGATTTATCGGAGTAGCAAGAAAATAAATCGAACACGATGAAGTCGTCTGCTATTTCCTTTGGCCACGAGCCAATTTTTGCCAAAAAAAAAATATAAAATATTAGATTGGGTTTCTTTGCTAGTGCCAAAAGTGTGTTTTCTCTTCAATGGTGGACGTCTTCAACTTGTCATTCGAAATGCTTTTGAATAAGGGAATTATGTAAAATATACCTTACCCTACGCAATTGATCGTTTCTTTTTTATATTATTACTGTGCCTCACTGAATCTTTTCATTTCTTACTATTTTATATATATATATATATTTTATATTATTTTTTTTTGGTCCTTTTCAAAAAATTTTGTTTGACTTTTTTTATATCGTTCTACCCATATGTTCTCTTTCAATTTTTTCGACTAGATGTCAAAACTTTTGGTATCGGATGTCATCATTTTATGCAAAAAAAACAACTTCTGTGGGTGACAATGCAATTCAAAGCAAGGTTACCATATTTGTATAAAATTTTGTTTTCATTATAATTTTTTTTTAAAGTGCATTAAAATTTTATGATTTATATGAAACTGGTTCAAATTTTTTGTGTCGTTTTATAAAATGTATAGAATTCGATATTCATAATTACTATCTTTAATTAAAAGTACCGTTAAGCACTTATTCTACTTGTAGTAGATGCAGAGTAGTGTTGAAGTTGAGTTCTTAGAAAACCTCGCATAAATCGAAATTTTCATAAATTGGACAATTTCAATGTGAAAACCAGGTGATGTACACATTATGAAATAATAGCAAGAACCTTATTACGCGTATAGTGATATATAAATAATAATCTTATTGTACATGACCGCATAGTAACAAAATTGTTTTGTGAGTTATTTTAACATCTGAGAAAATTTATCGCGTTGCACGATAGCTAAAAACAGCTACAAAACTCACAAAATAATTATGGTTATTATTTCGCAAATATGGTTTGCATTTCTCTTATACATAGTTTTTAACACAGGTTAAGTTATGTTTATCAACTTAACGGAACAATACAAATGTTTATTGATGTAAACTAAATTGTTGAGCTGTCCATAATCGGAAAGTCTTACATGAAATGCAAACCATATTTTGGGACAGAGAGAGTACAAAATAAATAAAAAGTTACTCACCTCCACTGGATCTTTGGGAATGAACTCCCTAGGTGTCCAGGGTGGGTCCAATTCGACGTGAAGAGCCCCCAGAACGATGAAAATTCCACCACCCACGAGCGCTGCAACGAGCGATGTTCTGGCAATCCAGGGAGATGTCTTGAGTCCCAGAAGAGCCATCAAAGCGGGTACAAAGGCCACCATGGCTGCCGGAAAGTCCACCGACGACCATTGTCCCAACTTGGAGGCAAAAAACGAGGCAATTTTGCCATCGCTAGCATAGTCCATTGCCAACGTGATGGTTTTGGCAGCAGCAGCAGTCTGCGCGGCGCCTGTCAATAGCCAACTCCAAGCGACGACAAAAGCCGGTAGTTCACCTGATGAACGATAGCACTGCGTGTACAGCAAACTTCCATCGGTAGTGCCACTGGATGTGGTGAACTCGGGCACACACAAACCTATCGATAAAAAAAGAGATACAGTGAAATCGTGATTTTCATCCAGAAAGGTCTATATGAAAAGCATTATCCACCATGTTATACTCTATTCTGATAAACCGATTGATCACAAGTGATAAATTCTCCGAGTAAAATTTTGTTGTCATACTGACCCAATAGACATTCTACATACCTTGGAATTCTACCCGGTCTAAAGTAATTTTTTTATTTGGATCGTTAAACCATAGTGAACTAACTCACTTTTTAGAGTTTCTGAGTTAATGCATGAAATGAGATCACTAAGTCATGGGCAAAGACTAAGAATTGAACAGCCTGGCGTGAAGGGTGTTAAAATATTATTTTTTTTTACACTGGATTTGTGCGGTTTTTGATTTATGCGAAAGGCTTATGCGTTTTTTTTTGGTATTATATTCTCATAAACGACTGTAGATGGCAGTACACGTTCAATTCCCAGCTCTCTCACTCACAACTCACTCACAAACGAGAGGCCTAATAGTATAAAAGAGTAATAATAATTCAAAATTTATGTAATTTGTGAAAATCATAACTATATTCCGTCATACAGGGTGCATTCATTGTTTTATTATACTCATATGAGTATTATACATTTTTTGATTTATCATGCAGGGTGATCCAAAATTTAGGACTCAAGTAGGTGTCGAGATTTCGTTGTAGCAAAAGCTGTAATTATCCCATTTCGCCTGTTCAACTGTCAATTATTTTGATTTAGTGTGTCTACTACCATGTGAAGCACAATTTTCTGAAGGTTAATTATTGCAGTCACAAAGGGTTATCATTTTGAATTGCATGCATTTTAACCTGACGGTTCCATGATTACATAGACTGATCCTTAGCATCTGTGGTTAAAATTAGACTAAACCTTTCAGAAACACCCTGTATATTAATACTAATTAATATTCATTTAAATTTCGCACTGAATATAAATTGTCTAGTTTACCTATTACTGTACTCTCTCTATAAATAGTTAGTGTACTGTCCGTTAAAGCAGTGCCCGTATATTATACAACGCTTGACATACAATAGTCACCCGAATGTCCAATTCCAAGACTCACTTTACTCGCCTTGGTGACAAAAGCTGTAAGGTAATTGGGTGTGAAGAAGGCGTTAAAACTATGGTGGAAACGTTGGGAAGGAATCCTTAATCTGTTCTGTGATTTGTTCGTTCGGAACACCCGCGAGGGAGTCGGTTAATGACTATTTATGAACCCACCATCAACGTCAACCCATTTTCACGGTTAGAAACCCGACCAACTTTATTTACCTTTAAAAAGAAAAGGGAGCGAAAGAACAAAAAAGGTGTAAAGCAGAACCACCGTTTCCGAAAAACCTTCGTATAAAGAAAAGTCTGCAATAGCTCTTAACTTGTCAAGAGAAGTTGTTGATCTTCTTCGAGCTAAAGGTCGTAAAATTGCATTTTTTTTGGTCACACAAAGCACACCTTCGACGACAAAAAACTTAAACTATATAGCTCGGTTATGAAAGATTGTGATATACTATATCTCAGTATATTATACTAATAAATATATAGAGAAAAAAAAACACGACACTTTTCGTTTGCTTTGAACCAGTTTTGTTTACCATTCCGTGGCGAAACGTCGGTAATAACTCAGTGTTAACACAGACACAAGGGGGGAATGTTTCATCAAGTTCTACACTGTATTTCCTTTGGGGGTTTGTTTTTTTTTTAGATAAAAAATTGAAACTAACGATGGTAAACTTTTATTTATTTTTTATCAAATTTATAGCCAAAGGTGCGTGAAATATATACAGGGTGTGTCAAAATTATGTTTCATGGATAACATTCTCCATCGATAAAAGTGTTATGCATACAAATTTCAAACTCTCTAAAATTTAATTGAAAAAAAAAACAACAAGCACATTAAAGCATACTCTTTTTATATAGCTTACTGTCATATACGAATATACTGTCATTTACGTACATACATAATGAAAATAATCAATTTTTTTATTTTTGCATGTTTCGATATATGCGAATTAAAATTTATGCAATATTTGAGTATTTCCATATTTGGTTTACGCGAGTTTTAGGCCCGTAGCAAACTATGCGATTTTGTCGCATGCGATTGATCGCCATGGGAGTGTTTCTATGTTTTGTTTAATGGACAGTCCCAAAAATGAAGAAGATCTTTAATTCAAGATCTTCATTTTTGGAACTGGCCATTAAAAAACATAGAAACACCCCCATGGCGATCAATCGCATGCGACAAAATTGCATACTTTGCTACGGGCTTTAGAGTAGAATAGTTAATACTACACATGAGTTAGATTTTCTCGGAGATTTGTTTATTAATTATTTCAAATACGAATTTTATTTTAATTTCGGTTGATTTGAAGCAATTCATTATGTTAAGAATCGAATACTGTATCTTCAATGCTAAACCTCGAAGGCCAGATTGTTAAAAACTCGTTTTATTCGGCTTACACAGCACATAAACCATGACGACTACTTTATTTAAATAACCATGTTTTTTTATGATCAATCTTTTTCTTAATTCCTTTTGTTTTTATTACTCCTTTTTATTATCTTATTCTTCCATTGCTGCTTATTTTGGCCGGTATATATACCATTCGTTGTGTGACATAATATAATTATCTTATCACGACGTGATTGTTGGCTGTGACCCGGGGGTCATTTGGCAATCGCCCACGCACCCGTGTCACGTGATGGAGAGGTCCCAACACCCGCACTTTATCTCTTCGGCTGATTGCCGTTGACCGCCTTCCAAGTCCATCATAGTTGCAACACTAGGCTTTCCTACACGAATAATAGGTGAGAGCCAATGGCGAGAGGAGATGGATGGATGAGAACGAAATGGCTGCTTTCTGCTCGTCTACTGTTTATCGCTCTTCTACGTCTAGCCCATAAATGCTCACGTGGTGGAAGTTGATGGGTACTTATTTTGGCTCGGGTTTTCGTGGGACGAAAACGAGAGGGAAGCGTGTTTATTTCTATATATAAATATACACTATATTACGTTTAGTTATTATTACTGATAAATGTTACTTTTTGAACGAGGGATTTTTAGTTGGTGAAAGAGTTTTGTTTAGATGTTTTGACAAAGATCTTAGCTACAGGATGCAATTAAATGGGGCTGTATATTAATAAATACAAGGTGATGCAGAATAACTATTGCTAACTTTCAAAAGTGATAGAGGGCATATGTCATGAAAATATTTTTTAATAACAAGCACATTAAAATTACTTTTTTAAAGAAAGTGTTTTATATAGTTTCGCTTTATGCGAATTTGAATTTCTGTCATCTTTCGATATTATGCGATATTCGAGTTGATGCAAATTTTGAGTTATTTTATTTTCGATTTCTGCAAGTTTTGGTTAATGAGAATTGGATTTATGTGAATCTAGAGTTAATGCGATCTTTGATTAATGTGATACTGTATTTGATTTATGCGAGTTATGAGAAACTACATTCTCGAGTTCTGCAATTTTTGATTCGATTTGTACGATTTTTGTGACATTGGACTTCGGCGGTTTTTGATTTATATGCGGTTCTCACTTTATGCGATTTTTGGTCCATTGGTCTATAAAGTATATTATAATAAACGTGTGTATATATGCCGGTATACGTTCAATTCTTAGCTCTCACAAATGAAGCGAATATGAAGCGTATAAAAATGGAAAATGTTTGACGGATATTTCATACAAAAACTGTACTGTATAATAATAACAATAAAAATAGAAAGTAGTTGCGAAAAGTGTAATGTACGAATTTAAGTAATTTCATAGTAGCCTACAATTCCCAAAAGTATTATGGATTATACTGTTCGGTCGGAATGGATTCACATTAAGATACAGTAGGTAGAATGTATAAATGAAAAGCCACCTTTCGAGTGGTTAATGTTAAGGACTGAAGTGAAGCCGTCATGTTCATGAAGTCTGACTTCAGACTTTTTCAAAAACATGAAAATGCTCGTTATATGCACAGGTAGTCGTCGTTAAGCAAGCATTATTGTTTGCGAAAATTTTGTGTAAAATCGCATATATCGAAATTCTAATTTTATTTGAATGGTGTAGTGCAGTATCCTTAACGATACAACACTGTAAACGATTGTTCTCTTTCAAATTACTTTTAACCAAAATTAATTAACCGTGCGATTTTTGTTTTACACGCACAGATGGATTCCGCACGGATCCTAATTGTGCACGTGGCTTAACACTGAATTCAATCGCAGGGTATCAAAATGTATTGAAGGTTGACGGATTAATAGTCCTCCACATAGAAATACAGTAAATAAATTTCATTTAGTAAAAGTTATTATGTAGTTGTGTTTGCAGAATTTGATTTTGTTAAACAAAAATATTATTTTATCTGTCCCAAATTATGATATGGGCAATTCCATCGTGACCAACACCACATTCTGAGATGAATTTTCCCTTAATAGTGAATACTTTAGAGCGATGCTTTATTTCTTATCAAACATTGGTTATATCTTTAAAAAACTAACCATTAAAATTAATATAAAGTTTCAGTTTTGGTGAATGAAAATGGCGTCCATGTGCTTATGTTAGTAGTATGATCAACATGATGTTTGCAAATTGTTTTGTTATGTGTTATAATTTTAGATTTGTAAAAATTGTATAATGTTAAAATAATAATAAAAAAAAAATAACGGTTTTGCAACCTCTGAATATTCACAGACATTTTGATCGCATATTTCTCTGAAACTAAAAACCCTGTATCTGTGAGTGGATGTGTTACAATCAATAGCTCAAACTCACATGGACGGTTTATTTATTTTTTTTAATTTGACTGTGACCAACATAACGTGACTAACACAACGTGCAAAATAGATGAGATTAAACAAAGCCAGGTCTTGTTAAGATGATAACCAACCTTCTCATTATTCAAATTGATATACAGATGTCAATTGTACAATGTTTACATAATATTCGTATACAAGGTGAGGAAAAGTCTCGTCACAGCTACATATCAGAAAAGACATTGGTGGTCTGAAAATTCTGATTGAACTATTGTAATGTCCTCGTATATCGACCATAGACTATCAAATGCAGTTGCTGGGAGTAACCTTGCATCTATATTCAAGGTCATCCAATTGGTAACTTTGTTAATATTCATCCCACACTCAACATGGGAATTAGAAAAGTGAAATATTCGCAAAATAATGCAAACGCGTGCACGAAAACAGATCGGAAACTGGCATGTGAAGGCCAAAGTTTATGGGCGATAAAAGTACGGTATAACAGAGAAGCAAAGCAAGGGTAGCTGCAAAAGAAACATGGCCTCCTGGCAATGGAAAAAGTAAAAAGCGTTACCTTTTAACATAATTCAGACTACCAAGTGTTCCCGCAACTTTTTTACTGTTTTTCACTTCTCTATTGTCAAGTAGGTCATGTTTGTTGCAGCTGCCCCTACTTTGTTTTGTTGTCATACTTCTTTCAATTAATTTTTAAAAGTCGCACAATGACCTGTGATAACACTGTTATGGTATGCTCTTTTTCAGCGTATATACGAGGGTATACGAGTATTCTTTAGGTTTAAATAATATCTATACTTTTTCAATCGATATTTTAACGATTTTTATCAATGTTCTATCGATATTTTATCAATTTTTATCGATATTTGTATCGATATTGATGTTGCGTACCACCTAACCTTTCTTTAAAAAAAACCACTGTTTGTGACTAATATAACACACAACCTGTCATGCTAGTCACGCGAAATGGGGATTTCTAAAAATCCATATATACTATCTTGTAGCTACATATATCTAGTCAGAAAATTTTTAAAAAAATTATACATGCAACGTAATGTTTTTTTAATTTAAAACAATTTTAGTTTTTGTGACTAACGTAACACAAGAAACATTGTTATAAATTTACGCCTAGTTGTTTCTAATTTCAGCTACTTCACTTGATTTTAACCGGTTTACTTACAAAAATATTCACATGAAAGTAACAATAAGTAAAGCTTTGACTTGTGTTTTCTGTCAGAAATTTAAATCTTAAAAGTGGTGAAAATTGTGCGTCTTCAACAAACTCAACAGCCGTGCTTTCAGCTGGGGTTTTCAGATATATGACAATGTAAATATATTATTTTTTATTTTACGGATGTACACCTCATAGGAGTCATTACAGAGGAAAAAATTTACATTTTAATGTGGTTGAATTTTTCTTTATCAAAATTTCAAATGTGACATTAATGACTTGTTGACGTGGTGACCACCATGATCACCGATTTAACCCCAAATGCAAATTTTGCATGTAGATATTTACCAAGGATAATGTTTGTGTAATAGTTTTGCACTCCCACTCCTCGCCAAGAATATCTCCGAGGTCGTGGCACTGATAAACTGTGACATACTCACACGTGTACGGAACAAAACGGAAAAACGTGTAGATGTCTGCCACGTCAGCAAATGTGAACATATTGAACATTTATTAAATATCCAAAAAAATAATTGTGTAAAATGTAGTAAAAGAACTGTTTAAGTAGTTATACGGAGTGGTGAATTTGTGTAATATGTCACAGAATTATGAATAACCCTGTATTATTACATACGATAATAAGAAATCACTTATTAATAATGTAACTGTTGGAAATTAATCTACAGTTGACGGAAATTTATGCGACTTTCCTAACTCTCTGTAGGTAGATCGAAACAGAGTTATAACCACGACGTTAATTCCGTGACATCCTTTCGTTATGACAACGAAGCATCACTTTAAGAGAAAATGTCTTAATATTGAATGTCGGCAAACATGGCAGAGAGATGTGGTTTATCGGTCCTTTCATGCAAAATTAATTTTTCATTAAATCTTACCCCCCTCTGGTTTCGGTTTTTCCTTGTTTGCGAGTAAATAGAAAATAGCCCCATTAAATCATAATGACCATAAAATTCAAGAGAGAAAAACGAGAGGGCGCAACACGACCCCATCCATCACACATCTCGGTGTGAAACATCCGGGTATTTTCAAGACACCCATTCTTCTTCTTCCCTTTTTAGCGCATTTTAGAGAACCCTCGATATAGGAATTTCATATGCACATATATACTTTTTTTTTAACTTGAATTTTTTTCCTGATAAGGGATCCATTATGCTAGCAGAATAAAAGGATGTTTTCCATCATTTTTTTTTTTTGGTACGCGTAACCCCTTTGATGAAGTGTTATCTTTAGGCCATTATGGAAATCGACTAGTGACGTCATCAAAAGCATAGCTAAAAATGAAGTCTCTTTTTATTTGAGTCGGTTGATTCATTTTATCCGTATTTCAGAAAGTGTCATTATTGAGAATTATTACAGGAGCTAGGGGGTCGTGAAAAAGTAGTCATCATAGTGTCACGAAAATATGATGGTGTTTTTAACAGCAGCAAATGCATCATAGTAGTGTATTTATATGTAATATACAGGGTGAGAATGTTTACGACACTAACATTAATAATGGAACATTAATAATGGAAGTTTAAGATATCTGCCAAGTTTTCACGTAGCATAACGATGTTTTGGGCAAAAAAACCGCACGGACTTAATTCGTTATCTGTTACGATATTATATATCGTAATATTTGAAAGAAAAGGTACTTACAACGGCTGTAGCATTCGATGAAGTCGAAAATTAACTCTGACAATGTCTGTAAATAAAACCAAAAAAAAAACTGTCAATTAAGAAACACTAATTCGTTCATCTAGAAATATGGTAAACTATAATAATCCATAGTATAAGGTTTATCTCAAAGTTTTGACTAAGTAATCATATTACTGATATTTTAATACACATCTCATTAAATCTGTTTTTTTGGTCGATTGTTTTAGGTTGAAATTTTTAATAATATGGAAAAAATATTTCAAAAAGCTATGGAAACTTTTAGAATTGTATGAACTCAAATTGCAAATGTTGACACCGAACGATATTTTTTGATCGCAAAATTCCAACAGTCGTTTGTTTGCACGGGTTTTATGTTGACACGGATTGGAAAACGAACGATACGGTGCAAATGTCAGAAACATCCATCACAGATTTAAGGCTTTTGAAAAAATATATATAGTTTGGTATATACATCGTATTATCTCGAATGAAAAATTGGACTTGGGCGAGAAATGCCTAAAAGATTATGGAAGAGGGATTGGGTTACATGTCCGGTAGTTATTCGTGGCACGATATCTCGCACTTCCGGTGATGTGTGCTATTTGTTTGAACAGCTTAAGAAAAGTTGGATTCGGGAATAGATATATAAATTGCTGAGAGAGGTAGATTTTTTGAGCTGATTGAATGGATAAAACTGGTTGAAAGATGAGATATAAATTCTTTACATTCTTATACGTTGGGTTAGGGAGGGTTTTTTTAATGTAACATTTGGCTATTAATGAAACAGTTTCTTAGTGGTTCATTAATACTCCTAACTACAGTATGTCAATGTCATTTTTTTTTTCATACATATAACTACTTTTTATGATAGTAAAACAGTTTGCTGAAACGCTTGCCTGTGGATATCAAATAATACACAAAAAATTACACAAAAAATACATTTGGATTTTTATTTATATTTACCGGTTTTATTCGAATAATAACCGCGGTTATTATTACAAATGTAAGTTAGTATTCGAAGGCAATTATTATTCGAGGGTTGTTATTATTTCAGGCAGACAAGTGCAGTGTAATGGGAATTCTGCCCGGAATCAAGGAAAAACTACAGATACTAAAAATACAGATACACTATGTAACACTACCAACTCGTGTTAGTTCACAATGTAGCATACTGAAATCACATGGATTTACGTTCGACTGACCATTGCAGGCTATTGTGTGTTTGCATCAATCATTTGCCATATCTATCATGGCAGCGGTTCTCAAAGTTTTTCGAGTTTAAAAATTTGCATAAAAGTCCATTTTAATAGGGTATAGAAATCATTAAAAAAGATATTTAAAAATATATTCTTATCTTAATAAGTTATAATTGCAACTAATACTAACAGCTGAGCCCCTCAGAAAAAACTTCGTATCTCTCAAGGGTGCCGCGACACCCAGTTTGAGAACCGCTGATATATGACATGGTAGTACTTAAGATAGACGGTACAGTACAAGTACAGTAGTACCTAAGATAGACTCTGCACATTCAATGTACCCTTTTTGAATGATAGTCTCGAATAATAGCCGCGGTTATTATTCGAGGGCGACTATTATTAATATGTAAAATTTTTCCTGCTGTTGTTATCCGAGGGTGGCTATTAATCGATGGCGGTTATTATTCGAATAAAACCGTTAATTTTCAGAAACACTCCTTTTGGTGGAATTTTTCTGGACAAAGGTGTACAAATTTCCAAACAAACACTTTATCACATGCGGTTAATAAAATGTGAGTTTAACTAGCTTTCAGTTATAGAGTTGAACTCCCTCCTCCCCAAAAAAAGAAGACGTTAAACAGTAAGCTACAACAGAAACATAAAAACAGGGTACTTTCCGGTTATAACCAGGCCCAGACCCAGCCTATTTGCTTGTACTTAATTATGGGTTTATTTTGCAGGTTAGCTTAGGAAAACAATACAATATCATACGTTTAATACGTTTCTTTGTTTTTTCGTTCCTAACCTAACCTGCAAAATAAACCCATAATTAAGTAAAATCATATATTAACATCAGACTGGGTCTGGCTATAACCGGAAAGTACCAAAAACAACAAGCTAGTAACAGAAATAGTAAGCTAATAACAGAATAAGAGAAACAGCAAGCTAGTAAAAGAAACAGTAAGCTAATAACAGAAACAGTAAGTTAGTAACAGAAAATAGAAACGGTAAACTAGAACACAAAGAACACAAAGCAGGGAAACACAAAACTAGAAAAAGAAAGCTAGAAACAGAAAGCTAGAAACAAAACTACAAGTATAACCCAAAAGCAAAATGATAAAAGCGAAAACGTTTGGCTCGCTCAAGGTCTAAAATTGATCAAACGTTTAAAGACACGTGCAGATAAACATGGTACACCATTTTTTCCCTTCAAATATTCTGCATCGCCCATTATTCATAGTGGAAGGGGGGTTTCTTGATAGTTCAACTCTAACAGGATCCGTTCCATTGGTATAGTGCTAAATGGCAAAATCGAAAGTGATCTTCTCAATGATGACTCAAGAGGTCATCGGCCATAATCATCAACGTCCAACCAACAACCGATTAGGCGTTTCCTGCCATTTCGTCATATTTTTTTTTTTGCTGGTTTTAACTTTTTTTTCCACCCTCGTTTATAATCACGCTAATCTTCTAGACATTCATCGTTGTCATTAGGAAGACACGTGTCGCTTAAATGATGGAGTTCAAATGATGACCAGATGGCGTTAGTTGCTGTAAATGACCCCCTTTTCTGTTGCTATACGTACATATATATTAACAAGAGAACGAGGATAAGGGGTGTGTGGTGTTGAAAGGGAATGAATCGTGGAAAAGGGAAGTGGTCGTGTTTCGTGGTCGACCTATGGGATTGCTTCGTTAGTAAGTTTTGGTAAACTCATCCGCAATTGGTGTGCAGCGTGTGAACGGTTGGCTTAGGTCAATTGCAATTTGCGATTCGCAACTTTTCTGTTTCCACTTCGATTGCAAAGTTTTGTCATTGCGTTTTAGAATTGTGTTAATGCTGTGAACAGTTTGTATCAAAACTAAATGCGGTTTAATGTGCGAGAGTTTGAGTTACTGCTACTCTGTAGACATGGGCAAGGTAACAACGTTGTAATGAATCAGCACAAAATGTTTGGAGGTTAAATGGCCACCATGTTCGTTTCTCTTTTTATTCTGCTGATTCATTCTCCCCAGTTTTTTTTCCCTGTTGTATAAACTTGTAAAGCTTTTGTTTCAGTTGTTCAAAACTGTGTAATTTTACAAAGGCGTCGAAATGTTGGTAATTTAGTTGGTTACTAAATTAATTGATATCAAAAATTTTTTAAACTCTTTAAACTACAGTATATTCATACTTTTTAAAGTTTGAAGTTTGCTGAAGATGGGGTTTATGAGATACTTCAAAACACATACATACACTTGCACCCACCACACAGACCACACAGAAAACAATTCTCAAAAAGTTTTTTGAGAATTGTTACCAACCAATATAACCCTAAATACTTGTATACAAGATGTTGTTTAATACTGTACTTTTCCAAAAGAGGTTAGGCATTCTATAGAATGCCATAGAATTCTATAAATTGCTGGTGACAATTTGCTGCTTGGGTATCGACTACAAAAATAAAAACTAACTTAGTACAGTATAATGCGGTAGCGAAAATTACCTTATGTTGGAGTGGTTTGTACATGAGGTCGGAACGTCGACTTAGGCCTAAGGTGCCGTAGAAATTCGAGTAGTAAACTCCTAGTACCACGTGGTAATAATTTCGACCGCAGAACTTCGACTTGAAGTTTATGGGGAACCGTTCCGTTTCCGTCAACCGATTGGTGAAGTAGCTGTAAAAGGAGACAACAGAACTTTCAACGAAGACGAACACTCCAAGAGTGTGCGTTTAACCACAACACTTTCAAGTTAATATTATTTTTGAGAAACCTAGAAGACACTTTCAAGAGCTTTCCATTTCAAATAATGAGCAAATTGAAAAGTTGTTTCAAGTTACACCCTTATATTATTATTTCAGAGGATGTGAAGAAGGCTTTTGGCATCCACTTTGGTTTACATAGTTTTTCTTTACCACTCAAATTAAAAATTGAAATTCTTTAGTCTATTTTTTTTAACTGATTGGGAATTCAAAGTTCCTGAAAAAATGTTCAATGTCGTTATTAACTTTTTGACGTGATCTCTGGTAAATGGATGTTTATGAAATACAATTTTGTAATTTTTTTATTGGAAAAAAAATAAAAGAAATACGAGCTAAATTTTTTAGTGAAGAAGTGTAGCCGGAACATTATTACATCAAAAAATAATTTACTTCTTAAAAGTTTGTCAGAACCTCGTAATTACCACGTCGCAATTGGTTAGAAATATAAAATGTAGGCACTTGTTTATTAAGTATTTTTCCATGGCGCAGCCTGGAATTGTAAGTTTTTTAACTTAACTAAAATAGTGTCTATGGGTATAAAATACAGTTTAGATTAGTTAAAAACTAACAACTAATTTCATCATTAATCATAAAATTAATACATTTTTAACTAACCTAAAATTAGTATCTATACTCATAGACATGTGCCGCTCTTCTACAAGTGATTGTTGTTTAATACACAAGCACCAACGTTTATTTCAACTTAAAATTATATACGCGAAAGTTACATAGACTTATCATTATATAGGAATGTGGTTTGTGTGAATGTTTTACGTAACTGAACGAAAAAGTCGTATTCTTTCAAGAGAAATTTTGTTATATGCAATTTTTAATTGCAATTTATTTTTCAATTTTTAAAGTTTAAGCAGAACGTATCCATCGCATAAATTGAGGATCTCCTGTCCTTTACAGTAGGAACCATCGTTATTTTTAAGTGTCACGAAATGAATGTTGTCTTTATGTTGAACTTTCAGTGCTTGCAGAGAAGCCATATTGCTAATAACGTACGCATTGACTTTTATGTTGTATTTTAATTGAGTTGGGTGGAAAAACGGTGTAAATCCACTGACGTCGATATTCCTTAAAATGCATATATTGAATCGTTTTAATAGCGTTTATAGCATAAAAATATTGGGTTGCATATAATTTGCACTTTCAGACTTTTTGGAGCAATAATATGGAACGCGACTATTGTAAAATCTGAATTTTTTTGTGATTTCTTTCTTTTTGTCGCTTCACTTTCTGGTTGTTTTACTTACAAAACAATGGGAAAGATTTACTGATATTTGAAAAAAGCGGCGCAAATACATTTATAAATTAGCACGATATTTAGAATAACGGTGTAATTGCATTTTTAAATTAATTTTGTAACTTCAATCCTGTCAACTAAAGTGAACAGATTATTTTCTCCAAACTCGTTAATTTTTCTTCTTTAAATATACAGTTGACAGGAATTTTGTTAATCTTAAATTTAAAAATGCTAAAAGTTTTTGCCCCTTTTTCTCAAAGTTACATCTTTTTGAGTTACGCCGTTATTTCACCCAACTTTTCAAATTTGTTGATAATTAGATTGAAACGAATCAAGGAATTCACTGTACGTTCTGTAAAATGCCCTTATTATATTAACCTCAAAAGTCGCCGATATGCATTTTATTGTCTAACTAAATTTGACTTTCAATTTTCAAAAGTTTTCTCGAATTTTCAATGAAAAAAAATGAAGGCTCAACTATAATAAGAAGCGGGTGCAAAATTGGTTTTTCATTTTTCCGAAGGGTGTTTGTATGGTGTAGGTGTATAGTTAAAGCTACTCGACTTGTACAACTACCACCAGCTGTTTCTAACAGCAAAGCTCGCCAAAAGGCGTGGATTTTTTGTTGTTGTTGTTGTTGGTTGGTTGGTTGGTTGGTTGGCCTTTTCTCTTTTCATTTGCATCGCATTGATTTTCCAAACCCCTCGAGATAATGGAAATACCCCCGCTTTAATTTTTAGCTCAGGGATCATTTCTAAGCCTTTTGCGATTTAGATTACGATTTTTCGAGATGAAAAGGAAAAGGAAAATGGAAGGGAAAGAGGGGGGTGAAAAGGGGGTGTCTCATTTAGCGCAGGTAATTTTACAATTAATGATGTTGCGTGTCTTTTGTTGCGCATGCGCAAAGGACGATGAAAACAGGACCAACCTCACCTCATCGAGACTCGCTTATTTACAGTGGCGTAATTAAAAAGCGAGAAGCCAAAAGAGTTTTTTAAAAAGTCTCTGCCCAACACTACGCACACACGAGCCCAAGTTTGTGCTTGTCATGTGATTACAACATTCCTTGAATTTTAATGATGGCCATAATGCCTCTTTGAAGTGGAGTCCCAACGAAATGGCATGCCCTATCGACATGAAGAGGTGGAAGTTTGGCAACGAAATCTTAGAAGGAAAAAATCATTCTTTCTTACATAGTGGGTTTTATTTTTTTATCCTTTTATCCATTCTTTCTTTGAAAATTGCCGGGGTATTGAATTTTGATTTATTTATTTATTTAAACTATTAAGAAACAACGATGATAGATGAAGCGAAGGCGCTTAGGGGGGAAACAAAAAGGATTAATGTTATGTTAATGGTTGCAGTTTTATGGTTTTACTAGAATAAAATATTAAGATAGGAAACTCATTTGTGGATTTCAAATTCGTAGCTCTCTGAAAAAATGGAGATAGTAGTGCACGAAAAATGAAATTATACAGGGTATCCGGAAAAGAACACCAGAGTATTACATAAAATTTAATTAATGTTTTGAAGACGACATGAAAGCAGTGGTATATTATTAAAGTAAAATGACACAGGTTTCTTTAAGTGTTAATAAATATTTTGTCTCTAAATCCTGGTTACACGTAACGTTTTGTCATCTGGCATGAAGACATCGGGTCCGACGCAAAAATCACCTCTACACTAGTCTTCATTCAATTCATGCAAATCGTCAAAGTTGCCGTCCACACATACCGTTTTGTTTGTGCAATTTGGCATGATTATGCAGGAAGTGACGATTTATAAACCAGCCTTAAGGGAGACACGTTACGAATTCGTATCTGACTTCATCACTCGGCCTATCAGAAGACAGTTTGGTCACATGGCCAGTGGCCTTCTGACTGGTCGGGTGATGATTTGAATGAGAATTCGTAACGTGACAGTCGTCCTTTAGCGTAACCATGGCTAAACATATATAGCAAGCCTACTTCGCTGTTTTTAGTACAAAATCAGTTATCCCTACGTGGTGTACACTGTGATCTTCGTGGGTGAACCAAACGGTAAGTGTAAATATGACTTTAATACTTGTTCCAGGCGTTCATATTTATTATTG
>JAQIWH010000919.1:0-38113 GCA_034695005.1 Cryptops parisi | reverse complement strand
ATTGTCTTTGATTTTATAACTGTTATAATAGTTAGCCTTCGATTGTTTGGATCGTTTAATGAGAAAATAAAATAAAAAAAAAATAAAACCATTTTTCGAAATTCTTCCTGCACACCATTCATGACGGAAATTTGCAAACGTATAGTCGTGACGTATTGAATTTATTAGGTTATTAGGTTTACTAGCTATATGCCCGTCAACAATGACGGAAACATTTCAGCTCATGTTGCCTGGCAACATGACGTCATTCTAGTGTATTATATTGAGAGTAATAATTTAGCAGCTGCAGTGCAACTGCATGCAAAAAATTATTTGTTTTAAAACAGTCTAAAGGACCAAAAATACATCAAATCAAATTAGACAAAAAACAAAGCAGGCAAAAAGCAAAAAAATATTCAACAAAAAATTAAATGATTAAATATTAACCTATTCAAAGTTTTATGTTTCTTATTGGGAAGGACGATAAATGAATAGCCAATTTACGCAATCTGTAAGGAAGGTCGTTCCATGATTTGAAAGGTAAATATATTACCAGTAAAGTATTTTTGGCCAAAAATGTATTAACAAAGTGTTCTGTACATATCTAAATGATTTTTATGGGAAACATTTTGCATATTCTACTGTTCAAAACAGTTTTTTTTTTTTGGTTGATACTGTAAAATTTTAAAAAATGGAGCCGACTACCCCGAGCCTTTCAATCGTCTCTTAGTGTTGAAATTAGACTCTGACAACGTAAAAGCCCATTTTATTGCCTCCATCTTAGGATAATAAAGCTCTTAAGCGTTTAACTTAGAATTAAACTAAATTTTAATACGCACAATTACATTTCACCGGATTGTTTCCAAATTTTAAGCATTGTTATAGCGTGCTTGGATTGGCTTTAGAAGTCGTATGCAGACGACAGTCGAGACTATAACATATTATTGATGTTTTTATGACCCTTATTTAGATCGCTGTTACAATTTCAGTGTTTTGTTGTGAGTATTTTCTGGTACGTGAGCGGCATTAAGTTTCTGGTTGGTTTTACCGTACTAATCTGTGAATTCATTGTGAAACTGTTAAACAGCTCTCTCTTTAATCTAATGCAAATGACACTCTCGCCAACTTTGATAGAAACATCGGTTATTCTCAACGTAAATTTGACTCGTTTCATTTGTACGAGATTGGAAAACATAAGGGGCATGAAGGGGGGGGGGGGGCGCGTGTTGAACGAAGCGAATTACTGACTACTTAATAGACGAGAGAAGTTAACTAATGAGTTTGAGAGGTGATTCACGACTAGTGTTATCGATGAGATGTATTATTAATTATCTACGGAACTTAACTGGATTATTTCCGTGAAGAACGTCGATAGACAACGGAACAATGGTACAGTCATCTATTAGGTGGAGTAGGTTAATCGAATACGAGTGTTCGGACGTAGCGAGTTGCGCAATCAATAATTCACAGTACGTCTTGGTACGGCGGACGATTGGCGAACGGATGTAGTAGTAGTAGTGCCGTTTTGACAAGGCTTTATCGTTTGGAACTTGTCTCCTCTGATGGTGAGTTGATAAGATGATAAAACCAGGATTAATGTACGATTATAAATTTTAAACCCGTTAAAACACGCTGACAGAACGAGCGGACGAGGTTGTGATTCTCGTGTTTGGGGGAAGGGGGCATGGTCAAGTTGGTGCTCGAAGGGTGAACAACGCGTTAATACACACGCCACTACGTTTGCCAGTCCCACTCGACGACTACTTACACGATTCGTATTTGTCACCGCGTTAAGCTCTAACCATTTCATCTACACGTGTCGCAGTTTCCGTTTGGATAAATTATAGATAGTAGACTACCACCGAGGGCGAGGCTTGGCGAGTCAACCTCAGTCATTGTCGGCTCCGTGGAACAAAGAATTATAGGAAAACGTTAGGGGTCGTGGGTTTGTGCCAATGATAAACGAGCCGTAAGCTGTGTCATTGCTATTTTATCAAGTTGCCCACCACGATCGGCTGCTGCTGCTCCTATTACTACTACTGCTAGTGCAATTCGTAAGCACCCGTGGTTTCCCATAATCTTCTTTGCTCTTTGGATTCAACTTGCAGCCTATTTACGTGACCGCAACCAAGTTCATTCTGTGGATTGGTTAATTGAAAACGTTAGTTGCTTCGTTGACCAGCAGTAATGCGACGGTTTGCTTCCCTTCTCTTCCCGCCACGTGAGGAGGACGTTATCTTTGTAACCATAATGGCTGCCCTAAGTACGATAATAGCGTTGCAGATTGGTTGTCCTTGCTTATTCATCTGCTTCAAGTTTCTTTTTTTTTTTGACATTGGACATCTGCTGGTACTTAGCGTTTAGTGAACAATGTCCTATTCAAATAATTAAAAAAAACAACGGAAAACCGGTTAGTGTAAAATTAACGAAAGCTCAACCACGTAATGTTAAGCTCGACAATTTGAACCAAACCAACGCGTGTAGACGCTGAGGTAATTCTTAAGGATTGAATTTGTCTTTGTAAGGTTGGACTTACAAAGTACTTTTTTAGGAGGGTGGAGTGGTGATTGAGACATCCAGATGGTACTTGGTACTCGAGGAACGACCAAGTTTTAAAATCAATAGCACTCGATGAAAAAAAAACTGGATTCCCTATTAAGGAGGGCAATCTCTTACATCGTTTCTTCCATTTGGGTTGTATACAAATCGAAGAATGGAGCGTGAGAACCATTGCAGCCACTGAGATTTCTTTTGTTTTCGGTCCGTGGGCGACTTTCCGTGATTTCATTTCTTACTTGTCAGGCGGAAAGTTTTTGTTTTCCTTCATCAGTCGCTTGTGCCTTGGGCGTAGAAAGTGGTCGAGTTGCTGCTGAATCTTGGCAGCAGTAGCAGCGGTAGCAGCCTATCTACGTTCCAGGCAACTCGCGAATCATACCGAGAAGAAGAAAAAGATGATGATGATGGTGGTGATGATGATGATGATGAAGACGAAGAACAACCGACATCATCGTGAAAAGTAAAGATGAGCGAAAGAAGAAAAAGTTTTTTGACGCTTTTCTGTAACAGGATTAGAGCAGCGAGGGAGAAGCTTTTTTCTTCGACTGTCAAAACGAGTTCTTTTCATCAGTTTTTATTTATCGCAGCACCCCCACTGGGGATGTATTTGCCGTGTCTTCTGTACCTAGCATCGTGTCAGTTCAAGATATTTTTTTAATGTTTAAAATGTAAGGTTTTGGTGGCAGAGGTTGTTAGATAGATACATGGTGTTTTTTGAACTGAGCGTTAAGCTAAAGCCTATCTTCTGTTCGAACAACGTTATGAGCAAAAGTATCCCATTCCCGACTGCTAATGGCAAGAACTGGTGGTGGTGGTAGCACGGTTAGTTAGCTGGACAAAAACCCTCGTCACCAGTCTGAAACTCCCCAAAGATTCATTTTTATTAAATAGAGTGAAGAATCATCCAGTGGTTGTCGTATCAGTTTGGATCCTCATTCGTAACAAACAATCACTAACTGGAGAAATCACATAGGCAGCAGTATCAGCAGCAGCGTGATGGAGCCAACTGTTCAGGTTGATCGTCGATTCTAATAGACATTAATAAATGAAAAAAAAAATTGGCCGTTACAACGGAATAAATTTGGACAACGTACGAAACAGTGCCATTTGATCACGCGCCGAGGTCTGGTTGGAAAATGAAATTTTCACCAATTTGGTACGCATGCCCATTGGCACGTCGTTTCTCCTACGTACACCATCCGTCAAGTGGAGACGCGTTGGGCGTATCGGCTGCCACATCATCATCTCTCCAAGTTGTAAACGTCATCTTGCAAGTGAGATGGCAACCCATGCGAAATGCAATGCATCCACCGATCGATAGTCGAGTCGAGTAGTGTACTCGTTCGTATGCCTGCTGTTCGTATTCTCGTCATCCGCAATCTCTGCGCCCGGGTGCTTGGGCTGATTCAATTAGACCCGCAAAACACTGCGCAGCTTCGCCGCCACTGCTGCTGCCGCCGACGCCGACGCGCCTTCGACATTGATGATTTCGTGTCTCGATCGAATTGGAGTGATAAACAAGGAAATTATGGATTACGCACCGAGCGATGATTTGTGGAAGATGGCAACGTAGAGCGATTTAGAACAAACGCAAAAAAAATATTAGAAAGACGATGCGAGATGCGTATAAGCCGAGTGAAGATAAAAGAAAAGTACCTACAAGGAAATGGAAAAAAAAATGAAAAAGGCATCACGATACGCCAAATTGAAGCTGGCTCATTTTTTATTAGGAAAACGCTAAAATGTTGTTGCGCTCGAGCCGTTTTCAGCTGCCGCAGTCGGTCTTCGCTAACGTTCGCCTCGTTTCAGAAACAAGGGCTTAACTTTCGCTTTCTTGCCAGGGACATTCATCCCATCGCTACGACGCGTGTTTGACTAGATTAGCTTTAACACTTTCCCCACCTGAAATCATTGGCTTCTTTACTTTTATTAAATCATCCGACGAGTCAGGATTTGATCGATCAGCTGCTTGGGTTTTTTCGTAGACGGTGCGCTTTGTTCCTTACAGAAATTCGGATGGTGTACGAGTGTTGTTGCCGTTCGTCGATGTTGATGTTGTTATTATTGTTGTAGTATTATAACGCGTTGGAAGCGAGGGAAGATGATCGGTTTTCTTTTTCTTCATCTTTCAACGTGTGACGTGATCAGAAGGTAAAAGATGCCGAGCCTACCCAGTCTCGCCTTATTCGACGTCGCTGTATACCGAGCGAATGTTGGGGCTTATTGTTGTGGTTGGGCTGCCTCCCTGGGCCAAGTCGTCGGCCGCAACCACGATGCCAAGTTGAGGCTTGTTCTCGTCGCTGGGGAACAGCGACCACCACCGTTGCTTGTGTCAAGTATTAATGTTATGTCACCGATGATCGGAGCAGGTGCGCCAGCCAGTCAGCCACAGCGCTTGGCACGAGAAAGCAGAGCAGCTTGCCCGTGATTACGGATGACAAGTTCGTGCCAACAACTCTCTCGAGTAATTTGATTAAAGGGTTTTCGACCGAATCGTTTAATCCTCCATCTAAGGAACGAGTCGATGAAAAAGGAAAAGGACGCACGTTCACGCCTTTCATCCGGTTGGTTAGTGCGGACGAAGAAGCAGTAGAAGGCAGCAGCAGCAGTCGCCGCAGAACACAAAAAAAAAGCGTGGGCGAGACAAAGCTCCGCCACTGCCGAACGATTTGTTAATTCGAGGCGCGTGCGCTCGTTTCCCCCTTGGAATATTAGCCGAAGTTGCGTTTTCTGCCAACATCTCTTTCTCTTCCGCAGCAGCAGCTGACACCCCTGTCGGCAGATATTAATCGCATTCTCGGACCTTCGCCGCCACGAGGCAGGCACGCGTCTTGGCTTCCACCGCGTGGAAAACCCATCAACGGAGGGAGGTAATAAAGCCACCAGCCGATACTTAGTGCCAAATCGATGTTGATAATAACTACCTCCCCCTTCCTTCTCCGCCCTTCCGTAACTTTCGAGGAACGATAACAAAATAAAAAGAAAACAAACCAAAAAGAATAGAAAAGATGTTTGGAATGGAAAAGTTGCTTGTTTATTGATTCCGACGATTCCTTGGTTACGCGACTTGATGTTGAGGATTCGGTAGGAAGAAGCATCGGCAAATCGTTTCAACGCGAACCAAACTTGATTTGGCGTTTCTCATTTTTGTTCCGCCGAATCTTTGATCGTTCTTCACGAACAATGATGCTAGTAGGGATTTTGGGTCGATGGATGTTCATCGATTCACCACGAGGACAAAGAAAGAGGGGGGATCGAGTGGAACGTTGAAGGGTCTAACTAAGCGAAGATTAGGCGCAGAACACGACGAGAAGTAGCTTGTCGTGCCAACAGGAGTAGCAAAAACGCGTCTCGCGCTGACAGATTCGAAACGGGTGTTTGTCGTCGCGGGGCGATGTCATTAAGATGAGCCGCTCCCTCGTATCCCACGCTGGGGCGACGAAGACACGAAGAAGCAGGGTGGGATGTGTCACCGTGCCTTATCTACTCGCCGTCTTCGCCGTTACTCGGAGAATGGAGGTGTCGTTGGGCCTCCGATCAGCGGCGTGGTACGCACCGGGTGTCGCTAAGTCCATCTCCAGATGGGAAATCCATTTCTCTTTCAAGCCGCCTATCGCGCGTTTTTTCGATGAGTCGATGACGCGTTGATGCGATTTCGTGGTGAGATAGGAAACGAGATGAAGCCTCTCCTCTCGGCTCGCTCTCGACTCCATCATCCACAATCAAGAAGGCCTGTTCTGAGACACGCCGATCCAGCTATTGAGAGAAAAGCCGTTTTGTCTCGAGAGGCGGCTGATACACCAAAAGAGTCGTGGCGTGGTAAAGAGTGGGCTATAAACGAATAATATAAATTTTAATCACGACCGAAGATGAGTTGTAGGTATATACACAGCGTGAACGACCGTGAGATAAAGTCACGATGTAGAGAAATTGATAAAGAAAAAACTTTGAAAAGGGGGGGGGGGGGCGGAGTCGATTCGATAAAGCGAACCTCTTCGCAGAACGGACAACGTGTAAACTCCTAGTTCTCTTGTAGCGAATGGTTAGCACCAAGAAACATTTCGTAGGCTAAAGAGTGTTGCTAATAAACGGGCAAGATATACTACACCGTTTAACAAGAAGTAAGCAATCTTTCAGTTTTTGTTCATAAAAATCTTTCAGTTTTTATGCTAGTTATTAGTTTCTTTTTACAATATCATGTTGCTGTTTATGTGTATTTTCTGTATTTCACTCTGTAGGGTGCTATTTCGTAAAATAAATAAATAATAAATCAGTATTTAGCAGGCTATTGTTTTCAAGTTAAGACAAAGAAAATTACATTTTAAAATAAATGTCACTTTTTTTATTTATTTTTATTTTAAAATCTATCAGTCCAAAGAAACTAAAATACAAAATAAGATGTACATTGAATTGCATAAATGTAAAAACAAACTCTACAACAAATTTTTATTTAGTACGAATACGAGTAGTTCCACACAAGGCTTTTCAATCGGTACGAATACGAGTAGCTCCACAGATTTAGAGTTAATATTTTATTATTTCTTTTTTATATCATATGTAACATTTCGTAAGAACTAATAGAAGTACAGCACAATTATACGTCATATATGACAATGTAAACATGAGACATAGTAATTGCAAAACATAATGAATACAAGTCTGTATGACAATATCTTATCTTTACACGTGAAAGAAATTTTACGAAGGTGGGTGGAAAGCGAGTTCCAAATATATAAAGGTATTGAACGGATATCAAAAGGTGTATTCAATTTGGTATTGATGACAAATTCTGACACGGAAGATTGAAATTTTTACTTTTCTTCTAGTTCGTCTCGTAAAATGGTTACATTCTTCCAGTTTACGTTTGAACGTAAAATGGTTACATTCTTCCAGTTACGTTTGAACGAAATTTCTAGTCTAGAGACTAGCTCTGGGCTAGAATGCTGTCGTTAATCGCTGGCCCAACATGAATCTAAAAGAAGAGCTTTGACTTCGAAGGGTATCGAGCGAAACGAGTAATTTTATCGATCGCCAAAGGAACGAGTTAAAACTTGGATTATAGTTTCGACATTCTCGTTCGTCAACTCGTTGTCCCGTGCAATACTGTAGGTCTGTGTGAGGGTTATGTCGAGGGTCTTTATTTTGTCACCGCGAGGGGCATCCTTCGTAAGGGGGGGGGGAGTTGGAGCGTGAAATAGGCGCCGCTTAAGCGTTATCTTACGAGCACGAGCGAACAGCCGAGCAATCTGCAATTCATGGGCGCGCGGAGTCCTCGAGCGGTTGCCAGTGTCAACATCGTCATCGCCGCAATAGGGCCTTCGGTACATTTACAAGGAGCGTTCAAATATTGACGCGACGAGTGCCGCACCCCCGATGCTTCCTAGCCTGCCTTCCTCTTCTTTCCACCACGCGTGTTTTCAGATGACGACGACGATGACGCCTCGTCGCAGACGTTGACATCACGGCACGCTTTGACTCCCCTTCCCTCGCTCGGCGGGAACTTAACCGAATGGAGCTGCGTTCTGCTGCTTCGCCCCTTCGGGCGAAGAGAATAATTCCTTTTCCATGCGGAGCTTTCTTCTGAGAAATTGTTACCAGCAATAACTTCATTTGGCGTTATGTTGTTTTTCTCATTCCGTTTGGCGACGAAAATGCTTCGCATAAATGACATAGTACAGATTCAAGTCCTGTTGTCCGACGCTCTCTATCATCCATTGTTATCGTGAGGCGTGTTACTGTACGTCATGATCAATAGTCGTCGGATACGCACAATTGTCCTCATAACTTACGGTTCAACACAACGTGGCTTGTTGGTTGGGTCAGCATGATGGTTTTATCAGTTTAAAGGAACCTTGAGCCCGCACGTCGATCACCTTTGTCATGTCATGCCAAGATTTGGATCTGGGTTTAATCGAACCAGTTTCTTAATTGATCATACGTGGTTATTTATTAATCGAACCAGTTTCAGGTTATTTAAATAAGCTTATTTTATTTTTTTTAATGCGGGTGCCGAATATTTAAGAGACTGATACAACACCATCATTTCCGCCTATGTGAGAATATTCCTAATTCTTTTAATCATTAGAAATCTATAATAAGGATTAAGAAATGTTTCGAGAAAACTAAGTTCACTGTTGAGGTACGAAGACCTTCATATTCTTCTGACCAGTCCCATCAGCATGCCATCTATTTATTTATTTGTTTATTTAATAAAACGATCCGGAGGGATCACAGAGAATAAAAGCAATTCACAAGTTTCCAAGGAGGGTTCATGGTCAAATCCGGTGGTGGCGCCACGGGACTCAATACTCATCCAATGGCGGCGGCTAATCGCCAAAGTGTATGGTCTCCAGCGATGTGGATAGTGGATTTAAATTTTTCAATACTCATGTAATGGTGGCTGCGCCTTGGGCCACCCGTGGTACAAATTGAAAACTCAAATTTGGAAACTTGTGAATAAGATACAAAAGTAAGTAAGCACAAAAAAAATTACATAAAAGATTAATATGCTTAAAATGCTTCAACACTTGTTTACATTTTAAAAGAGCACGTTTTTTTATATCTAATTCAGTATAATTTTCTGTTGTTGTTTTGTCCCATGGGACGTTAGATTATTAAATAAATAAAATAAATAAATAAATATTAAAATTATGACAATGAAAACCCCAGTTATTATATTAATTACCATTAGGGTGAAACATTAAAATCGGTAAAACCGACAGAGCAAAAAAAACAAACAAACCAAAAAAACAAAACAACCAAAACAATGACCGACTTGATCGGACATTAAAAGAAGGTAGATAGATAAGTGTTTGGTTTTGAGAGAGCGCACCAACTGCCCGAAGGTTTGCCATATGGCACCCACAGAAACATATAACCTAAACAGCACACTAGATAAGTTGGTCAAGCCCCGACAGCTTTAAAAACCTAAAAACACGATGGCTGGTACGAACATGGTTCCCCAGCATTTCCGGAAGAATGAAAGGCAGGAGACACCTTCTGCGAAGAGGTTTGTAAAGTGGGCAATCTATTAGAACATGATGAACTGATACCTGAGCATTACATGCAGGGCACTAAAGCGAAAACTCTCTACGAAAAAAAACTCGTCGTTCGACATGCATTTTTTTGTCAAAGCTGCAGGTCGGGTGCTGTAACTTGAGTTGCGAAATATGGCATGTGTAGCCTTGCTTTTAACCGATGCATCCGCTAGTTCATTGGATGCCGACGTGGCCTGGCACCCATACAAAGACAACAGACTTGCCCAATTTCGCAAGATGGTGAACCAACGGACAAGCCGAACCAACGGAAGCCGAGAATAGAAATCCTGCGAGACCTGTAACCCACTCAAGAAGTCGGAGCAGACCAGGAACCGGCAAGCAGGGCTCTGAAGACAAAGCGACAATAACCTCGCAATTGCTACAAGTTCAGACCAGAAGACACTGTACATAGATGGAAGACGCCCACTGATGTTAAAAAGACGACACACGCATCCGAACCCTAATCTATCGCCACCCTTCGACTCATCCGTATAAATGACCTCAAAGCAGCGATGGTGATGGAGTATCTGCTCAAAGCGCCCGATGTACTCTGCAGGGCAGGAGAAACTCCTCCGCAAATGGCTTAAGTCCATGATACATGGAATGGGTCTGGTTGGGAGTATTCATAGAGGACAACATGAACAAACAGCAAGTACAGGAGGTCGGATGAAGGGTGAATACCAAATTAATTGATTGAGAGTGGGGATGTTTAAAACTTTGCATTTATTAGTTATAGAAACACAAGGTAAAGAAACATAAGCCAAATAGAGTCCGTAATATGTAATTCTAAATACCAGATTATCAAACTTGTCTAGATTTAACCCCATGCCCCTTGCAGCATACCAGCTCTCCATTGCCTGAATGTCACTCTCTAGGAAATCTGAACATCTATGCATATTTTCAGGGTGAAAATGTACGTCAAATAAGTTGTCAATATATAATCTAAGGGTACCATTAAATATCAAACAAAAAAATTGGACACAATTTAAACAAGGTAGTTGTCAACTTTGGACCCGGTATGATCTCTCTTTTAAATTCACACTTTGATTCGTTTGGGTCATTCATTTTCATCATTCTATCCGGAAAGTAATTCTGAATGAAATATAAAGGGATCTCCTGAATAATCACACTGCTACAATCGTCAATTATCTGATTTTTTCAACTGTATCATAAGCCTCACTAAGGTCTGTTTTTAGTGAAGAAAAGACATTACCCTCGTCAAGTCAACGTGTAAAACATCGAGTGAGGATCGTTTTTCGTGATTGTTTTTCTTTTAATTCCTTTAAACTGATTTTTATGAAGGGTTGCATTGATGCAGTTTTTAATATCCTTAAAGATACACTCATCGATCAATTTGCTAATATTAGGGAACATCACCACGGGTCTGTAATTCTTGTAATCTTCAGGTTTTTCAGACTTATAAATTGGTTGAATAATTGCGATATCATGTTAATTACTATTTTCATACTCTTTAAATTAGCTTTACTTGTGAGTGAGTTGTGAGTTTCTACATATAAAAACTACTCGATGGATTTTGACGAATAAGGTGTCTATGGATTTGTCATTGTCTACCGAGTAACACTGGCTAATGGCATTAATGAAAAACCAACGTGGCCGACACTACATGCCATAAATGCATTATTCTTCACTAGCTTTAGATTCTCCCACAAGCTAAATGGCGCGATGGATTTTGATAAATGAGATATCCTCGGATCCGTCCGATTCTCACGAGTGACACTGGCTATATGACATCAATGAAAAACCAATATGGCGGACGCTATATTCCAGTGAATAAAGATTGTGCATACAAAAACAAGACGACTCGATGGATTGTGATGAATGAGGTGTCTACGAATTTGTCTTAGTGTATCGAGTATCACTGCCTATACTGTTAATTAAAAACTAAAATGGCGGACGCTCTATGCCAGTATATAAAAAGTATGCTTTAAAAGCATTTTTAATGTTCTTGTTTCCTAACATGTATTTTTGGTCTTAATAGACCGCCAAATTGCAAATGCAAAAAATAAGAATAAGCAATTAAAATCTAGAAACCAATGTCTCACAACATATGGTGTTCATAGATTTTTTCACAGTTCAGACACCACCTCTGAAACCATTTTTGGCATAAGCTCGTTATGGGGGCAACTAGCAATGTCACGCCGTTGTATTTACTTTCTTCAGTGTGGCTGATGAGTTCGAAGGGCTCGGATAAAATGATAAAACTAATCTGTGATCGGAAGATCGTTTTTAAAACAGGGGGACATTTGTAGGTTGGCTGATGCATTTGACTCTCTAGTACTTCCATTCACGATGTTCCAATTCGTCTTTTTTCTTCTTTTTTCTATCGTTCTTTTTTTTTTCCTTCTTTTTGCTGTCTCGTGGGCACGCACTTCTTCGATCTGGTGACTTAACCACAAACTAGTTAATTATTGGTTTCGATTTTTTTTTTGTTTCCACCCTTTTATTGTCTTCCATTAATCTCCGATTTTCTTGCTGCTCACTCGTGCAACTTTTCTTCAGCCAAGCGGTGAATAGATTACAGGATCCTCTAAGGATCACGATTGTGAAAAAATAGTGCAAAGATCTCTCTTTTTTTTTGGGTTTTTTTTTTTTGGATTCGATCTGTTTAACGAACATGCTTTTAAGTGCGAATGAGATGGAGGATGGATCCTTTTTCGATGAAGATGGAAAAATGGCTTTAATTACCAGCACTGATTCTTCGAAACATTTAGACCTTTATTTAGCTTGCGCCGATCGCCATCTATCTTATTCTTTTATTTTTTTTGGGGGGGGGGGGTTCCTTTGAAAGTTGCTTTCTTTTCTTTTCTCTTTCGATCGGGATTTTGTTCTATCAGAAACAACTGTCTCGCCTCGTTTTTGGGTCTCTTTTCCCACAGGAGTTCTGTGTGGATCGAAAGTTTTTCTTTTCGAAACTAAAAAGAATGAGGTACGGAGTACACGCGTCACTTAGAATCACGACGTTGGTGTTAGCAAAAATAGTTGTTTTTTTTTTGTGTAAATTTTAAGTTGCTACCAAAATGGTGCTATTTTTATTTCTATTCTTCGACAAGACGAAGAAAGCTACGTTTTTTTTCTCTCATCGACGTCGATGAAACGAAAGATCTTTGTCGACGATCACCTAGCAACGTAGTACAAGCATGTAAAAACTAAAGGATAACACGTAATTACACGTAATAATGAGTGATGAAAATGATGCTTTAACCAGTTTGTGTTACAAGTGTGGGAGTATATAGAGCACGAAAGTAAAATCCAAGTCTGGTCGTGACGAAGGCAAAGTCAAACACGAATGAAGATGTTAGCGACAACAAAATATTTGTTACCATCTGGTGATATTCTTTTTATTCTTCTTACGTTTCTTTTTCGCGACCAACTGTTGGCGGTACTCTGTTTTTAGACTTTCTCTTTCGCGACGTTTTTTTCCTTTTTGGTTTGCGATTTCTTTCTTTTATTTTATTTCTTTCGCTCTTTCTTTCTTCACTATTCGGGGGTACTTGGAAAAGAGAAAACGTATCGATCCCGTTGTCTTGGGAACCGAAGAGCGCTTTCAAATATTTAGAGGGCGAGTGCGTTTTTCCCGCGCCACACCGAGAGCGCAGCGGGTGGAGATGGAGCGAGATGGGCCATGGGCTGCCATGAATATTTGACGTAGCCCGGAAGAGCGTCAATTGAGGGCGCTGGTGGAGGTGCCGAGACGACGTCAGCCAGACTGGGTAGGTGGGCAACCACCATCAACTTTGCGAGTGTCGGCCAACTTATTGACAAGTCTACTGTTGTATCTTTTCGACTCTGTTCCGTTTCGAGTGTAGGTTGAAAGCGGGCGACGAGATGAACCTCGTCTGATAACACCCGCTGTTCTATGGGGTCGGGGTAAAGTGCACTCCTGTTGTCGACAGCTATGGTTGAAGCAGCGTTGTGGGTGAAAATTCCTTCAAAACTCTACCGAAAAGACCAAAAATGTTGCATCCGTTCCTTTGCTTTTATTTGTTAGTTTATCGTGGATGACCGCTCTTTTTAAAAAATATGACGACCGTAATAATTTTGAGGAAAAAGATTTTGCGAAATAGAATTCAGATACTGTTTTTGGCTGTTCAGATTTGGCTGTGTAAAAAGGATAAGTTAAACAAATATCGCAAGAGCAATGAACAACGTGTTTGCAGGGCGTGCCCGACGCAACCACAAATGAAATCTCAGGTTTTATAGTATACGTCACATAGCAGCGTTTACTTGATGTAACAAGTAGTAACCACGATTAAAAATAGTGCAAGCTCCCTCTCCATAAACAAAAACTAGTGAAAGTAAAAGAAGAAGGGTATAAGAAATACTGTATACACTTTTTTTGGCGGAAAAAAAATGCAAGTGAAGTTAAGCGGAAAAAAGGCATAAATTCACTTACGTCGTTATTTCCTAAAATGCTTATATTGAATAGTTTTAAATCAATAACATAAAGACATTGGGTTGCATATAATTAGCATTTTCGATTTTTGTGGCGCAAAAATATGAAACGCGACCATTGTAATCTGATATTTTTGTGTGATTTCTGTTTTTTTTATCGCTTCACTTCCTAGTTGTTTCACTTGCTTGTTTCACTTCCAAAACAATAAAAAAGATACCTAAATTGTCGGCAAAACTGTTTTCACTCTAAAAACAAATTACGAATACATATTCTGAACGCAGATATATATATATTAAGTTTGTTTTTTTTGTTATTGTTATTGTCACAGCTATTATTTTTCGTATATTCTTTGATATGATCTAGTTATCTATGATATATGATCTAGTTATCATTTCTGTGTATTCCATCATATCTGTTATTAATTTTTGTTTTTTTGGGACCCATAAGATTAAAATAAAATAAAAATACTGATCGTTGGAAAAACGGTGTAAATGCATTTATTTAAATTAATAACACGATATTTGGATAATAACGGCGTAATTTCATTCTCAAATTAGCCTGTAACTTGAGGCTTGTCAACTAAAGTTAACAGATTTTTTTGCAAAACCTGTTCACTTTTCTTCTATAAATCTACAGTTGACAGGAACTGTTTTTAATCTTAAATTTGACGGTGTCAGAAGTTTTTGCCCCTTTTTCTCAAACCTACCTTTTTTGAGTTACCTAACTCCTCAATTCAAAGCTTTAGCTAGCGATCTAGATCTTGTGTGTAAAAAAATAGGTCTGATGCTTTTCAGTCATCCATCGTGAAACTGAAAACCTTCAACGTTACTATGGTGGTGGTGGTGGTGGTGGTGGTCTATCGTCAACTGATTGGTCGACAAGGAAAAGGTTACATCCAAAGCTTTGATTTAAACAAAGCTCGAGACACTGATGACGCTTTATAATTATAGATTATTCACCATCAACATATTATAACAACCCATAAAATAAAAATCCGTAGCCTTTACCGTAACTCATTAACTTAATGAATTTTCATCATCATCACGGATATTTTTTATTTTTTATTATGACTTGCCATCTTTTGGTCGTCATTAGTAACGTGCTTACTTTTTTTTGAATCATCGTTGACTGGTATTTTACTCCCTTTCTGGCTACGATAAAGAGTTAGAAAAAAAAGAATTAAAGGCTTCGGTTAGCGAAACACTCCCCAGGGCAGCCAAACCCACCGAATAGCATGGGTGGCGTTAAAAGGTCATTTTATTCTTAAAAAAACGTAGTATTATATGTTGTTACACGCTTTACTGTAGAAATAGAAAGGGGGTGTGGGGGAGGGAGTAATTTCATCTTTTGGGATTCTAATTCTGAAAGTTTGCTAGTGGAAAGGCGACCGATCGAGGACTAATCCTCGGAGATAGGGCGCATGTTTAGCGAAACGGAAGCGAAGGAGTCTAAAAACCGTTGCATTATTGAAAGCTCTCGCTACCTTTCGCACCGTGGTGGCGCGTGGCTGGCTGGCAGTGGTAACTAAAGCTTAGACTGCTCCATTCGCCATCAAAGTTTCATAGCCCGCGAGAAAGGGCGGAGATTAACGATCTCTTCTCGATTCCCCCCTCTCCACCCACCAGCACCGCCGCGCCATCTTTCAGCCGTCATCGAGTGCCCCCCGTTGCCTCATATCCATTTTCTTTCTCCCTCTTCCCTTCGTTTCTTCCCTATTCTTCCAACTTTTTCATACATTTTTGTTTCCTGGCTACTCCTATAAATATCCACACCACATTTACGAGTCGTATGATTTGTGCTCATTCGGCACGCCTGATCTATGGCCTCGAACCTTTATTATTAAATCTACCGTGATTTTTCACCCGCATTCGAACAACGCTGTCTTTCGTTCGTTGGAGGGGAGAGAAAAAAAAATGGGAAAGAATCGATGCCATTGTCTGTTGGAGAGATCCATTTTTTTTCGCTTCCATTGTGTGCGTGCATGCCGTGTCTTTCGAATTGGAACGAAGCAAAATATTCTTAGCTCGTAGCAGTTGCTAAGAAAAGCTCTCTACACGATGGCATCGTTTGTTATTTTAACCAACCAACGACCACCGGTTTTTGTTTTTTTTCATGTAACGTTAGAAGAATCGTCGTCGTTTTCTGAAAGGAAGAGGAGGGACTCCTCCTCCCTTTCACTTATTAACCCATTTCTTCGATTACTGTCGTGGGTTTGTTTTACGTCTGTTGCGAAAGAATAAAATACCATCATTTCTTAACGTTGGACCCTAATCTGGCGTTAATGCCATAGGAGTCCTAATAGAATCTTCCGTTGCACGCATCATTGACTGTCGTTTTTCTCCTTCGTCAAACGCCGCCTTGAAATTATTGAGCGCTCGAGTTCTGGGAGTGTCATTATGCGTCACTGGGAAGCTCAACATTGGCGCGGGTGACGATTTTTCACAAGGAGCACCCAAGCTGCTCCCCTCCTTGGCCTTTGCGGCGAGCTTTGCAAAAAGTCGAAGAAAGTTGCTGAGAAAAGCTGCTCTTGACACCTTCTCTTTCTTGCATCTACGTACGTCGTACTTCTATAGACTTTTTTTTGTTGTTGTTGTTTGTATGTGGCTTTTTTTGTTGTTGCTTACTCTGGTTCAGACCATCGTGCTAGTTATCACGAAGCCTGCGAATCTTAAATTAAAGCGGCGAATAACAAGAACGGCAGATAGCTGGGTTTTTTCCCCTTCTCCGCAGCAACGTGACAAAAACGATAACCGAGCACGAAGCCTAATTTGTAATGAGCACGTGTGTGTTGCGAACGTTTAATTAACGACAAGATAGAACGTTTCACTCGAGGTTTCGTCGAGTGGAAGAAACGCAACCTTAAGAACCTCGGGGTTAAACGCACGAACGAATCGTGGCTCGAAGAGTTGATGGGTGGAGTTTCAAAGTTCAGAAACCCGGTTAAATGGGGCAATTTTCAAACTGCCCACGAGGGGGTGCCATTTCGAACCCATCTTATATTTATAAGGTCATCGCGTGAGGACACGTTATTTCGTGTTATTGGTGTCAATGCTCGTGACACAGTGCCCTCGAGCGCCATCATTGCGGAGGTTCAATTAGTCTCATCAGTGCGTTTAATTAAGAACCATAAGTAAACAGAAGCAGATGCCTCTTTTCGCTAACTGAATCTCCTTAAGCATTAGCCGCCGCCGCCAACGCTGCTGCTTTTTTAGCAGGTGCAACAAGTTCACAAAGGGTTGCCGCCTCGGGCACATTCATCAACCGAAGGAACAGTAGACACATCCACAGCCATAGACATAAATACCTTTGGGTTGAGTGAGGGGGATGTCAATGTGAACGCTATTTTCTTTATAAACTCGGTGTGTTTTTGATTCTATGCCAGTCTGAGACACAGATGTCTCTAAATGAGAAGATACAATATATTTTGTTAACCTTATTGTTCTAGTGATCGGCGTACTTTAGTTTTGAAATACTATTAGCCAGTTTGTTGTAATTCATTGTTTCTTTAAGAGGTGGCGTCATTTTAAAGTGAGATGGAGGATAATATCTGCGACGGTGTACTTGTTGCGTGATGTCAAATCTATAATGAAACTAAGGCTTCGTTAAAAGATACTATGACTCATGTTTGAACACTCATGTTTAAAAAGCTGAGAATGGTGGCCAGTTTTCATTTAGTTCGATTCGGTCGTAAGCGAGTAGCGAGGTTCATTGTGGAATCTCACTCGCGCGATCCGATAAAGTAAATAAGCTACAGCGATGTCTAATTGCGGAGAGAGAAAATCTGTTGGAAAGAAGAGGGAAAGGAGAAAGAGGCCCTTCGGTTGGAGAGTTAAACTTACTAGACCTACTTTAGGTTGCTTGGTTTGGTGTAGTCGGCCGTTTTCAGGACGTTAGAAAGAAGTATGTTTTTCCACTGGCACCACCAAAGGTCTCTTGTTCGCAGCCGTTGCATCTGGCTGAGAAATCATTGGTTAGGGCACTCCAAGGAGGGAAAGGCGATTTTGCTAACACGGCGCCTCCGAGCCATCAACGAAATATTATTAGCCAAGAGAAAAGAGGGTTGGGGGAATGGGTGTGCGCGGCAAAGGGAAAGGGGGGGGGGCACAAGCAAGAAGAAGAAAACTCCAAGAAAGAAAGAACGGAAAGAGAGGTGAAGGAACGTAACTGGCTGGCGCTGCTGCTGCTTCTGCTACTATTACTATTGCTACTACTAATACTATACTACTTACCTCACCTCTTCTCCTCTTACTTCCACCGCTGCTGACGACCATCTTGCGCGTTGCTCTCCGAATCTAATTATCCACTCAGCGAAAGAGTTGATGGCCCACTTTGGCCCTCTCGCCCACACTTCCCACCGTTTCTGTCCAATTACTTCATCTTTCATCTTCTCCTTCTGTTTTCTTTTTCCTCCTTGTTGTGTTGTTGTTGTTGCTTCTGTCTGTATTTAGCTTTTCTTTTTCTTTCCGTATACCGTGCATGGCAGGAATGAAGTCGATTCTTTATTATATGAAGCTCGACGGTTTCATGGCTGAAAGGTCAGAAAATAAGTGACTCTACACACGTTGAACTTGCTACTATGTCACGGAAGGAAACGGATCAAACCGATCCGTTCCTAAAAAATTGACCTCGCACTAAAAAAACGTGGGAATTTCAGTTTTCAAGTTTTTCGCTTTAGAGAAAACGATTCTCTTTCTTTAGTAATTCTATTTGAAATTGGAGTTCATATCAGCGTCGATCGTATTAGAGAATTTAAAATTAACTTTTGCTCGCGGCAGTGTGTGTTAGAAAGACAGCCGAGGGTGCTGGTGACGCTTCACTTTCTTTTTCTTTTTTTTACCGGACAAGATATCAGGATCCAATAAAGTGAGTCTTTTCTCTCGTTTCATCTCGAGGACCTAACGGTGTAATTAATATTTGTCATAGGGAAGCTACTATAACTTGGGGAACTGAGCTAGGAGACAAAGAGTTTCATTTTCTCGAGGGATGGAACAATTAGCTCGTTTTTATGAAGATAGCGAAAGGAACCGATCGCCTGGAACTTTATTACAACGTGTCTTAACTCGCTGGTGGTACCGCGCAAGAGTTAGCTTATATCGTAAAGCGAAAGTTTGAGAATAGGGGCAATTACTTCTTATGACTCGAGCGAAGGAAAAAAAAATAAGGTTGGCTCCTGTAATTACTTCATAAAGAATTGAACGGATGAAGTGTTAGAAAGAACGCTTCCGAACAACCGAAAGAGGAAATTTTCTTTTTACTCATAATAACATTTTTTTTCTTCCTTTTTCGTCTCATCTCCATTGCCTTGCCAATCATGATATCTATTTTTTTTTTACTTTACCTTTTTTGTTTCATTTTCTTAACCGTAGGTTTATCGCTAAAGTTCAGCTTTATAGACTAGTTGAGTTTCGCGAGTAAAATAAATAAGAAATAAGGTACGTGTCTTGGGAGTTTTTAAAAATTCTGTCCATCATTTCAACTTTTTTCTTTGTCCCAACTTAGCATTTCTTGTAAGAAACTCTCATCTTATCTGTATGGGAGATAGGATAGGTCACCGTAAACTATTTACGTAAAACAAAACTATTTGGTTTTTTTATTCATATAATTATTTACAAGTTTCAGATCGCAGAAATAGTTCGTCTCTTTAAACACATTTTCATAATCCGACTTTAGTGAGCCGACAAAAGTAATTTAACACTCTCGTTTCAAATCTTTCTTTTTTTTACAACTTGACATCTCTTTCTCGCTCCGTATGTCTTTGTTGGCTTTTGTCAAACGCGTTGGATGTTTTCTGACGCAGCCGACTGGGTCGATTGTCTGCTGGTAGGTGGATATCAAAAGTAGTAGTAGTAGTCAACCAGTGAAAAAAAAAGGGTTGGTGTCTTTGTTCGGTTGTCTTCGTCGTCGTGCTCCATCACGGTGCGTCTTGACGGCTCATCTCGGCGACTCTGTCCATCTGACGACGACGACGAGGACTGCCAAACAAGGAAACGGAACCCGCTTCTTTTCAGCTGGATTTTTCTTCCGAGGGTCGTTTCCGTCTCCGGGAGACGATCTTTGGCGACGCTTAAATCGGCAGAACAGCATTACAAACCATTCGGACTAGGGCCCATCGCCCGCACACTGGTTTCAACGCAAACACAAAAGACGACGACGACGAGGCTCGAGTCGATAGATAGATAGACAGCACCAAACGCGACTTATTGTCCTTCTTTAGCCGCCGTGTAAGGGATGGGCCATGTTGTAACTCGAGTCGCTGCCTCTTTTCCGTTTTTTTCTATCTCAGCTTTTCTTCTACAACTTTCTTCGGTTCACTTTTTTTCACAACATGAATGAATAAAGAAATGGATGGAAGGATGGATTGACGATGCGTGTCATTGTAGGCAGCGAGCGCGTGTAATTGAAGCAGAAAATAGGAAAAATCAGGGACTAAGTATCGGGTGTCGCTACAACGTCACGTTGGTAACAACATTGAAACTCGTGTCACGAAGAAAGTTTAAGACTCTGAAAGAAAAGTTTGAGAAAGGCATTGAGCAAAAATTTTTTTTTTTACGATGGGTGTCAAAAATGTCAATTTTTTCAAAATTGCGTTCTCAATCGTGATTGTTAGTGCAGCGAAGTTTCTCAGAAAATATCGCTGCTGACATATGTTTTTTTCCTTCAAAGTCTGTGAGAGGGTCTCTCTCAACAGCTGGGTTGATGTTTGTGCTGCGGCGGAGGATCGGACGAGATGGCGGTCTGTGCTGCGTGGGTTTGCCCACTGCGACCCCGGCGATCCGCCGGGATAAGCGGGCCCGAAAATGATGATGATGATGATAAGGTTTTTTTTTGGTCACGTCAGTCATTGACTGCAACTACCAGTATTTAATTAGCTTTACAATTTAGCATAACATTGATGAGCTAGATGATCAATTGCAGTAGTCATTTTAATTTAAAAGCTAAATCCTACCTTATGGAGACCCAAATCAATCGATTTGTTGTTTATTATTATTGTCTTTTTTATTTTATTTTTGTATTTGAACATTGTGGGAGGAGGAGGCGGCAGGTTTTGTATTTTATAACAATTAGATTTACTTATTTATTTGAATTGACCGATTCTTGTTGGACTAAATACATCAATAATGCCAACCAAGTGTTGGTTATTATTGAACTCTAAATGAAAAAAAAACAAACAAAAAAACAAAAACAATGATTTCAAAAGGAAATAAAGTATATATACAAAGGTAACAAAAATTATGATCTGTTTGTATACATAAAATAGTCATCACAAAAAAAATGTGAAAAGATCAAGAAGTGAAACCTAACAAAATATGAAACAAACAAAACAAATAAAAACCACTTTTTTTTTCTCTTTTCCTTCTTTCTTTAAAAAATAAAATTAAGATAAATCGATATGCTTGAACAAGCGTCTATCAACTTCATCAAAGACTGAAGAATATTTATTACGAACAGAAAAACCCTTTCGTTGTACTTATTTTTTTATTTATTTTATCCTATTGGTCAAAACTTTAAAAACACACAGCTTTGGCGCTGTGTTATGTTGGGAAGTTTGAAAAAGCTGTAGCTGTGAGCGCTCTGCTTAGCAGCAAAGCGCGCTAAATAACTGTAGCTCGATGATGTACAGGGAAGTGTTCAACCTTGTTGTTAATTTATGCAAGTAACTGAAAACTCAATACAATTAAACAAAAATACGAAAACACAGAATGTGTCAGTAAATTTAAAGTCAGTGAATAAAAGTTGTTTTTATATCCAAAAGACTTAAAAATATTCTCACTTTCAAACAGAAAATTTAGTTCATAAAAACCAAAATTCAATCCTTTTTTAACTTGCGGGATAATAATCTGGTCCAATGCTTCTATCTACAGAATAAAGCGTCAACAGTTGCATTTGCAGTTACGTACTTGTTTTGGTCTATTTCTTTATGTTTCCATCACTAACAAGTTAAAAATCTTCAAAATTTTGACAGTTACAAAACTTATTACTTTCAGCCGTTTAAAACATCTTATGATTTTATTACATGACACTTCTCACCCGTTAAACAAATACAAAAAAATTTTATGTTGACAATAACAATCGCCGCTTACAACAATCTTATAAATTTTATACAGACCACACAATAAATACAAAATTACTAAAATCCTATCCTTTTAATTGCTTCCACCAGTGAAACTCTCTACCAATTTACTTACGCCGCTTGTCTTCTTTTAATACTTCTCAACCAGAAAAAATCAAAAAAAGTTTAACACTTTACTTTTTAAACATGTGAATTGTACTGATTAGTACTCGTTATGTTACAGTATCTGTATCGATTCTTTTGGATTGTTTTGCGAAATAAATTAAATAAAGACATCGTACAGTATATCGTACGCAAACAAAGAATCTGTTTTATAAATATAGAGATTAGGGAGGGTGGTAGGAAGGTGGCTGAAGAAATCGCGAATGTGCGTGAAATCAATAGGTTGCGAGTCTCATTGTCCCCTAAAAAAGCGCTCCCTGGTATACTGTAGATGCAATGATGTTTATTTTAATCCGCCCATTTGCTAGTGTTGAATTGTAATTGCTCAAGGGAAAATAAAATGAGTAAAGAAGCGGGACTTTTTATTTTATTTTCATAATCCTTACTTGGATTAAAAGGATACAAATTTGCTTAAATTAAACCTTATAAGCATCTTTTTTTTATACATAAGCAAGCGTTTTGACAGTAGATAGTGCCGACTGACATTGTTTGTTTTTTTTCGCTTCCTGTGGTGGCGTTGGGTCGTACAGGGAAGCACTACCAACAACTAGTAGTGGGCTTTGTTGCTAGCCTCAGGTGTTGCAGCTAGTGTTGCCGAACGGTGCATGCGCCATTAGCTCTATACAGGTGAAAGGTCGTAATGGCTACGCGATAGATAATTAGTCATTCTATCCTATTAGGGACCATTGTTCAATATTTTTGCGAGCAGATTTTTGTTTTTAAAGCTGGGTCTTCCCAAGCCCCGGATAGGGAGGAGGCGTTGTTTTAAGGTCGTTAGCTGAGTGTGATGGGAAAATGTTCGGAGAGATGGGTAGGGGGAAAAGATAGGAGGGTGTTTGAGGGGTCCCCGATGCTTTTAGCGGCTGGCGCATGCGTGGGACGAATGCAAGTTGCTTTTCACGAATCTCGCCTCATAAATCTGGCGTGTTGTCGCCTGTTTGTGACGGGTGCAGAAATGCGACGAGCCAAAGTTGCCACGGCGTCAAAATGAGTTTAGTGCTCTTGACCTATGGATGATGGTGTTTCATTAAATTGATACATTTTAGCTATTGAATCGGCGTCTGAATGCAAAGGAAGCACGCAGATGCGTATTACCACCATTTGCCGCCATGACAACGCTCGATGCTCTTCTCCCAACGCTTCGTTCGCTTATCGTGCTATGCTCGCTTTTCTCGATGCGCTGTTGCCGCCGCCGCTACTGCTGCTGCCGTTGGAAGACAAACAAATTTCATTGGTCGACAAGCGATGCCACTTCCTCGGGAATATAAAACACGACTTGGCAAATTACTTTTCCTACTTCTTCCTTTACTTTCCTCCCCTCCCCTCCACTCTTACGCCTGTGATGCTCAGGTGGTAGAAGAAGAAAAAGAAGAAGAACAACAACAAAATGAAGCGGCGCCAATTCATCCGTTGAAATAACGCATCTTCTCGAAAATCTTGGAGGACACGATTCCTATCAGCAACTGCATAAATTCTAGCGAAAATGTCATTTGCATCGTTGGTTTGTTTTTCTCTTCTTGTTTTCCAAGAAATTCCGCTTCCTCCTTTTTCTATAGGTTCGTACGATTGACATCAATGAGACGATTTTTCAGTTTGCAGAAGAGGAAGAATTAAACTTTATGTGGATTTTACTCAATTTTTCTGCTGCTTTTTTGTTTTGTTTTATTCTTATTGTTATAGCTTTTGGTCGGTATGACTCATCTACAAGTATGATCTGATTGACGCAAGAAATATCGAATGCATAAAAAAATCGCGACACGGGTTTTATTCGTCAGGAATAATGCAACGACTCGAAAACAACGAAGCTAGATCCTTTGGGCAGAAACGTTTTTCCTTTGGAGTTACTTCATATGTACATATGCTCAAGAAACACACCAGCGTCATACACCATTAAGCGCATATATGTATGTGTATATAGACATTATGAAGCAAACCATAATTAAATTGGTTGCAAGATTTAAACTATCTTTGTCTGTTGTTGCATAGTAACTTCAACACTTCCTTACCCAGTTTTTATCGATTGAATGACTTGTAAGGTCAAAAACCTTGTACAGAAAGCGATTCGACACGTAAGCGTTAAGAGAACGCGAGACTGACCCCGTTGACTCGATTATGAATCCTTTCTCGGCGGATGGTATTGCCAAGGGTAGACAAGATTTCGGATTTATGTTCTGCACTACACTTCGCTGGACTAGTTAAGAGTATTACAACGACACGCGTTATGAAAACAGAAATTTTGAATCCACTCGTATCGATCCTTTTTAAAGGTGGTGGAAATGAGACACGCATGAAGTTGGATGCATCGCGTTATGACAGACGGAAGTAGTTTTGTCGTTCAGGCTGAACCACACGAATCTTCTTCTTCTTTGTGAAGTCGGTGAAGGAGAATCCGAGAAAAGAAAGTAGTTTGAGAGCGCCTTACTTTTTTTTTCCTTTTCCTTTTTGACTCTTAAGGCTCTGTCGGACCGTGGCTAAAACCAGACCGAATGGGGTGGAAATCTGCCGTCCTCTCTAGAGATGGAAAGGGATTTAAGGAAAGGTCACTGCTCAAGGCACGAGCAGCAAGAGCGTCGACCACGTTAGCGCTCAGCGCCCGCGGCCGCCGCTGAAATATTCATCGCTCCGGGGGCGAAGGGGGAACGGTGGGCGGCGGGAGGGGAAAAGAGGTGACGCTCGAGAATGAACGAACGAACGAAAGAAGGAGCCCCCGCCGCCTCCACCTCCTCCTCCTTTACTCCCATCTCCCGTGGGATTGCGATCACGGCAACCCGTCGCCCGCGCTTTCTTCTTCTCCTTTTATTATTAACGGTTCTCATTTCTTCGTAATCTGCAAGGAAAGGCTGAGAGAATACACAAGGTGGACGGGGAGAGAAAAGTTGTACGCGTCAGCCAACCGAGCAGCACTTCTTCTTTATTATCTCCGACATGGGTTTTTTTGTGCTTGTTTTTTTCTTTCTTCTCTTTTCCCTGCTCGTAACTCGTTCGTGTCGTCGTTTCTTATCCGTTTTGTGGGCGTCGTCGTAGAGTATTTCTTTGGTGACGCTTAAGAAGGAGTAGCGCGTCGTGATCAGTCACGCTCCCTAGCGGCCAGCCTTTTCTCATTAAGTCTGACACTTAGCGGTTACGTGCTAATGTTAAACACGAAACGACAAGATGCAGCGGCCGCGGTCAGGCGGCGCCAAACAACATGTTGGAATCAAGACTCGCCAACGAATAGTCTCACTTAATCGTTCCTAGTAGCAACAATAGATATACAAGTAGGAGCAGCCCAGTAACACACTTTTAACTTTTTTTTTCTCTCATTCCTTTCCTTTTGGGCTCACTGTAAGACGTCACGTACAGTTAGTGACTTTATTCTTTGCTGCTATTACAAATTTTGTTGCTAATTTGCGATTTTTATAATAAGAACCATCAGTGATGTTAATGGGCATTCTGATAATTTGGAAGAAAGAAATATGTACTTCTTCGAGTCTCAGCCTATCTACTGAAGACACTTCGACCTCATTTCAAAACCACGAAACTTCCAGATGATGCGCGCAGAAGTTATTATTATTATTATTAGTAGTAGTAGTAGTATTACATTAATACACAATCCAAGGGATCAACTACAAACTGACGTTTCAATAAAAGGATTCTTACATAAAACAACGTAACAAAAAATTTCAAATTAAAAGCTAAATGAGCTCAATGATTCATTTGCAGCAGGTTTATTCGCTTCTCTTCAAAAGAAGTCAATTTTCAGGCTAGACTGTTACGTTTAAATCTTTGAAATTTTCTTCTCATAAAATGGCTGCTATCTCGGCATAGACAACTGACGAGTCTTGTTGTTCACATCGCGAAGAGATTTTTCTGCATCTATTTACTTGGAATACGATATTCAGCCCGTCAACCTTTTGGCTCTTCCAAGACAATCTCACAGAAAAGTCACTCGACGCCTCTAGTATCGTCGCGTTAAAGGTTGTGCTACAGCAGGAAGGGCAGGGTTTTCGTCCGTTAGCATCGTGTGACCGAGTGCTAAATGCACTTTTGCTTGATGGTGCACCAGAATGACTTTCTGCTCGTCTATAGGGCATTCGGACTGTCGTGAGGTAACAATTACCGTGTGTTATTGTCGTTAAGTCCACGCGGAGCGAAGCCGACTTTATGGCGGTATATCACCGCGGTAAATCGTGACGGCTTTCTTGAATTAACTTTGTGCCTGAAGAAAGGGGAAGGGGAGCCTTCTCGGCGATGTGCTCGACTGATGCTCGCGAGCTTTGGGCCAAATCTATTGGTAATTACGTCAACGCGTCTTAATCTCCATACTTGACGTGTTTCTAATCCCGCCGCGTTGAAACTTGCCGCGAAGAATATGTCTTCTCCGCATTAAACTTAAAGTTCACCCACTCGAGCCGAAACTCGTGTCAGAATTCTTCCGCTTGGCTGCTCGGCCGTAGCTTTTTCATCGGTGCTCGGCAGATGGCGAACCACGAATTGGCGCCACCGCCACCGCGTTGCTCCTGGCAACGCGCAAGATGCGCTGGCGCATTCCGTCACGAGGTCAGAACGCGTGGGAGGAGGATAAAGACGACGACGAAGATGGGGGTAAAAGACACAACCGAAGCGGGGGACCGGCCACCTCGTTGTGATGAGAGTCGAAGAAGCTGCGCCAGCTTCTCTGAAACAACAACGTCGAACGAGTTTCACTGCGGAGGAGGAGGAACATTAACGAAAGATAGGAAGGGTTAGAAAAAGGTAGTGAGGAAAACGAACGTGGCAATCACGCTGACAAAAGCATCACGCCAAAAAAAAAAAAGGGTGGATAAAAAAAAAGAAGCTGATTATGTCTTTCTTAGAATGATCGTTGTCAGCCTCATTTCGGTCGGTCACAGGGACGGCGCAACGAAAGCACGATGGCGCGTCTTGGATAATGGTAATGAGCTCGAAAAGGGTTCGCGAGTTAATGGCAAAGTGACACCACGTTCGTTCTTTCCTCGCGAAAAGGCACGTTGGGTTATCGTGGACGTAAATCTTAAGAAAGAGTAACGTGGATGGCGTGCATTATACGAACTTGCTCGACATCGTGGTCGGGCACATCACCACGGGTTCCTAGACTCTTTAAAAAACTTAGACTAAACTCGTTTTCCCCCCCAACGCATAGCTCATCACGTGGCAGTTGATTTTGTAAGACAGAAAAATGACATTTTTTTGGGGGGAATTATTTCCGCTAGAACACATCGATCACACTCGAAGCACAATTGGAAACGAGCGATGCAACGACGACGAGGAAGAATATCGGGTGAATGAATAACTAAGTCACGTGACTTATTTGACATTTAATTCTTGTGGAAATGAACGACATTGTACATCTAATCTATTTCTATCTTTCTTCGAACACGAGGATTATTTACTATAACCCAACTGATCAGATTCCACCTCCTTCTTGAGATCGATATACAATGAGCGTATCTGTAATATCAACTTACACACTAAATCGTTACCCGAATTCACTTCCATTTTATGTACATAAAATTACATTTACTTGTAAAGAACCGAAATGTATAGATAGTTGTTTACATTTTAAAAAGATATTGTCAAAACAAATTTTTCATTATACTATTTGAGTATTTTTTTATTGTTTTATCCCTATGGAATGTGAGATTTTCAAATAAATAAATAAATAAATAAAACATTTTGTTTGAACAAAATTACATCAAAATGAGACAAACTAGACGTAGTTCAGAAATGACGTAGTTAACAGCAAAATGTAAATTACTGTTTAAAATGCAACTGCAGTTTAATGTTTATGAAATCATTTTATTTCATATAATTTATTTACACGATCTAATTTTGATCAAATTCAAAATAATTATATAACATATATCAGAATACAGAAAAATAAATGAAGTAGCAATACAGAAAAGTACAACGAAAAATAACACTTATTCTGTATTTATTAGAATTAGATAGTTAAATAACTTTTTATCGAATAGTTTGATTTTTTCGGATGTGGTTTTTTTTTGTAAGTTTGTTTAAGATGCTTTGCCAATATAAAAGGGTAAATTTTTCCAAAGGTTAAAAGAGTTAATAGAAAATCTTGAATGTGCTTCACTCATAGTGCATTTAAAACCAATTGTAGTTCACGACCAACATTTAATTCGATCATCAAAATAAAGTGCGCGAAACGATACACAGCATAATGATGTGTTAAATAGTGAACTTTCTATAATACTACTTTGCAATGCGAGGAAAGACGACTCCTCGTTCTACGATTGGAACACTACAGGCTGTGGTCTACAGCATAACTAAAATTATTTATGAGTCAAATCGATTTTCTTACGGAATCCGAAACAACTTGTCGACAGCATCTAACAAAATACTGAACTAGGACATGGACGGAAAATGCAAAACTGTACACTCTATAATTGGGAATTGCGATATTTTGAGACAGTGAATTTGTGTGAGAATCCAATTAGGTGCATTGACGTTAGCCGCACACGTACGGGGTATTTTACTACTCCATATGGAGTGTGGTGTAATTCGAGATAAAAAACAGCAACTTAAAAAAATGGAAATTGGTGTTAGATGCGCCAAGTCCATACGTCGTCTACGAGGAGAATCCAGATAAAGTGGATTTGCTGTCGCTGGCATCTTTCTCCTATGGCATTGGGCTTTTTTTGCATTCGGCGTCGTTACATCATTTTTGCCCTTCGTGGTTTATTTTTTTTTACTGTTTTATTTTTTTTTTACTGTTTTATTTTTTTTATCCAATCTACAGTGTAGCTTTGAAATATTTTATTACTGCATGAAGCACGACTCTTGAAATGAATATTTCAAACTTATTGAGCGAAAAATCGTAACATAAATGCTATTAGCTTTGGAAAACATTGAGTCTATATTTCTGTTCGTTGTTGACGTTGAATTGAATCGAAACGCAAAGCATCGAGTAAAGTTACGCAATACATCTCGTAGCCAATAAACAGTACATCCCAACGTCGGAATATTTGCTTTCAGTTCCGGAATTTCGAGCTGCTTAGTTTTGAATAATTGATTTTGGTCATGTTTCAGTCATAATGACAAACTTTGTTTTTTTTCGTCAGAAGTTGATGTGAGTGGACAAGACGTCAAATGCGACAAGCTCGTGTTCTTGCAACAAAAACAAAAGTACTAAGCCAGACTAATTCAGAAAAACTTTTGAGCTTATTTCAAGTTGACTAAAGATGTACATACATGCAGTATGTAGCGCACAATTTTTAAGATTGCAAATCTCGGTTGTTCATAAGTGATGTGATGACTAGGATTGTTTTTTCCGGGATTTTTTGTTGCTATTTGTCAAATCGTTTTACGAATGCTGGCAGCGGAGCAGAGGCCGTTGTTTTAGTGCGAAAGTTGTTTTTCTCTCGGTAGTGGTTGTTGTTTTTGGCGTAGCTGTAGTTAACGTACTACTACTATTACGACGACGACGATGACAGGGCAATTTGTTTTCATTAGCGGGAGAAAAGACTAAGGCAAGTTTTTCTTCGAGGGCATAACCAACGTGAATCCGCTTGCCTTTTTTCTTGGGCCGAATGATAATCCTAATCGCTTCCTTAAACGAAACAACTTGCGAAAGAACGAAGTTTTTAGTCTCGAGGAGAAAAGTTTGTCTATGATAACCGGAGTTGGTCGAGGTTTCTACTCATTTCCTGAATCCAATATGTACTAATTTAGACAAAAAAAAAAGTACTCAAAACCTTTGATAATAATCAATCGTATAACTATGCATTACTATTGTTGTAAACTATTTTATTTACCTTATTTTTTGTCATTTTGAATTGTTTAAATAAGGAAAGCAAATTTTATTTTTTCATGATTCTGTATTATATCTATATTGGTCAGTTTGACCGCACTGATAAAAATCAAATAGATATACTTAAACCAGTGGTTCCCAACTTTTTTGCTCGCAACCCAACATTGTCACTTTAGAGAGATAAAATCTGAAAAAAACGAAAATACTAACATAGCGTGACTTATGTGGAGTCTACATTTTTATTTATTTATTTATTTTATTTAATATCTTATTTTCTCACTTTTGGTTCTAAAATTTAGAATTAGTACACCTTATCTAAAATCTCTGGCAACCAAAAGTTGGGTCGCGACCCTGGGCATGGGAATCAAGGTCTTAAACCACATGGAACTAAGTCGGAAAAAGCGTCAATTTGAAAAAAAAAAACCGATTATTTTACGTATGGTTTGTTTATAAGGTTGCATGCTACTCCGATTGATTTATAATGCTCTCTCTAATTGGTCGTAATTAGTATTCAATCAGAACCGTTCGCAAAGAACAAAAAGAGCATACACAATACAAGCAAGAAAATAACAACAAATTAAAAGTTACCAAAAACTTAGAGTAGCCTTAAAATGTTTACAATATAAAATGTTTAATATAATTCTTAGTTTATGACTTAGTGGTCCCATTTCATGCATTAGCTCAGAAACTGTAAAGAAAGTAAGTTAGGCTAATTCATTATGGTTTAACAAGATACAAATCATGTCAATATAGAATTTATTATATCAAGCTACGCTTCACGGAAACCTATCGACCATGCATGATGCATGTTAACTATTGGCAAACCTTATGTCGGGGTGCAGAAAAACTTATTTAAAACTGTTAGACTGAAACTCGGACGTAAGCAAGTAAGTAGAGGTGATGTAGCTTTGTGTAGTACTTCGATGTAGTTTTGAATTAGTAAAAAATTTCGAAAAGATTTCACTTTCTCAACTGAAGCGGTTTTTGTTGTTTTCATTTCCAACACTGAATCGAGCCAGCGGTCTCAACGCACGACTTCTTATCCTATATAACGACAACTGCTTCTTAGGGTAGTGTGTCGCGGCCAACCCTGTTTACCATTTGGACAGATGGGGCTCATGGCTAGCCCTGACAAGTAGTCTCTTTGTCGTGTTTTACGGCGTCCGTGTCAGTAGGCTGCTGTAGCATTTTTTTTTCTTCCCCCCATCGTCGTCTCGTCTCCCTGGGCTCTTATTGCATGTCGGGGAGGAGGAGGGAAATGGAGGACGTGGGATGGTGATGGTGGTGGTGGCAGTGGTGGTAGCGGTTTCATGCAAAACGGCCTCACCATCAGCCACGGGATGTGGTCGTTGTTAGATCTTTTGTTTATTCATAAACTCGGCTGCTGGGCCGCGGTCATCGTGTGGGAGTATATCTCTCTCTCTCTCTTCTCCTCCCTTCTGCGAGTGCATTTCTTTCACTCACCACTGGTTTCTCTCTTGCTTCTTCGCTCGTCGTCGTTGCCGTTCTTCTTCTTCTTCCCCCTCAGCGTGTGTCGAGTGGCAACAGGAAGAGACTCCGCCCCACCGGAACCCCCTCTCGCTAGCCGAGGGAGACGCTTTTATGGATGCGCCCTCGTGGCATTTTTCAAATGCAACGAAGCCAGCAAAACAACGTGTGTGTTCAGACTCGGGGGATTATAAATGAAATGTCGCCGATTTATCATGAGCGTGTTTATGGACCGAGCTGTTTGTCGAGAGGAAAGAAGAAAAAAGAAGAAAGCTGCAGCAGTGGCGTCGTTGGTGGAATGTGGACTAGAAAACGTTCATCGAGCGCAACGACAAGACGCCTATCGAATCCACTTTTGTGCCAACACGAACCACCGACGCTGTCTATGGAGGAAATGCGAGTTGTTGAACCCGAGTGGTCAAAGTTGGAGTGAGGGGTGGGGGGGATGGGGAAGGGGGTAAACATCAGCCGGCAGCAGCCCTAGTAATAACTGCTTCCGTGGTCCTCAACGCAAACTAGCAGCCGCAGTAGCAGTCCGTCGTTACAGTTATTGGACCATGATTGAAAAATGCATTATTAAATGATGGCTTACTGCGCATGTAATCCGGTCATTGAATATGCATGACTTGGACGGAATTTCATGAAATAATGATAGGTTCCTAATAGCCTCGTTATCTGAGTCATGATGAATGAAGAAAAGGTGTTTTGATAGTCATTTACAGTCTTGGTCGCCACTGTGAATTAAACATGACATTCATATTTGATGGTGGACGGTTGGACTGGGAAAACGTGGGAGGCAAAAGTTTGTAATTGCTACGTCGGCGCTTATGTTGTTTGCGCGGGATAATTTGCAACGATGGGGCTCACCGACCAAAAGGGAAGTAGGAAATGACTAGAATTTTAAACGCAAACTGGAATTTAATTTCCCTTCCACTCTTTCTAAGTAAAAAGGTTTCTCTCGCAGCAACAGCGACGACACGAAAACTTTTTCGTGGTCGTGCTAGCTATACAAGACGACACACGAGGCCTCGTGTCGTTTTTTTTTTTTCTCTTTTCTTTTCATTTCTCGGCTTCTATCGCAAATGCTTAAAATGATTTTCTCACTTTTTGCGCGGATCGTTTTTAAAGGGTTTCGAAAGTAAATAGACCTCTCACCCGCGAGCTTGTTACGGTTACTACAGCAGACCCCGGACAAAGAAGAAGAAGAAAAAAAAAGTACGAAGAACTGCTGCACCGAACTCGGAATCGAGGAGAAAGTCTTATTGACATTCTCTGCACGAGGTTTCCGTCACGTGACGAGATCGATTCCGGGCGTCGATAATGAATTATGCATCGCGCATCCCCCATCCGCTACTGTAATATTAATAATGTAATTCTCACTGATTCACAATTAGGAATTTGTAGATTTCGTGGAGGTCGTAATCTTGTTCGCAATGTCCATTTCTCTAGGATTATATAAATTAACGATGAAGCGTAAAGGAGAAAAAAAAATAAGGGGTCGCCCCCCTCTTCCCCGAGGATGGGAAAGAAGCACACTTTAGAATCCTCCAGCAGGTTTCCAGTGCTACTACTTTTTCTAAAACTATCCCCATGGTAGAGTTAGCTTCTGACGCAGCTCTGCCAGATAGATAAACAACTAAAATACGAGTAGTTTAAGATTTAATAACCCGATTAAATAGAAAAACAACTCCTTCCCCAACGTTTCGCTCCCACTTGCAAAGGACTTGATCAAGGAAATTAACAAAAACACACACACAGAAAAGATACATGACAAAAAATACCACACTGAACAACAAACTTTAACATTATTTGCTAAACCTAGACCTTCCCCCAGACCCATTTAAACAACAACCCTACAACAACGTTGGGAGACAGGTCAATTTTTATCTACCTGGTCGAGTGAGCGGCTTTTTTAGTTTTTTTCTGACTAGGTGGTTAGTTACTTAAATTTTTTATGTTAGTGGGGGTAGGAAATGTAAACAAAGATAGTTAATTGAATCGTAATTCTAACTCTTGTTTTTTTGCTCTTTATTTCTGTCCGAATGCTATAGTCAAACGTAGCAACGACTACTAGCGATAATGGCGAATCGGTTGTTGTTTTTATCGTTATTTTTTTTCTCTCTCGAAAATGTCTATTTGAAAGGCTGCTGGAAAAGATAGCTGACGCCAAAGGGTAAAGGTCACGTTTAAAGGACACTGCTGTTTGGTGAAGAAAACGCTTAAGAAAAAAAAACATCAAGAAAGAGAGTCGTTCTCTTCGATCGTGGAGTGGGTGAGGAGCGGCGTGTCTTTGTCGCAACCGGATCAAGTTATTCGTTTTGCGGGCAGATGTCGATCCCTTTCGGAAGAGTGGGAGGACAAACGGGGACACTCGCTCGCATCCGACACCAACAACGTGCTTCGCGACACAATCGAACGCATTACGGTCGCTTCGATACGTCACGTGCTGTCGTCTACACCCTCATTTTCTTGGTCACTTCTGACGCTGTTGGTCTTTTTGTTTTGTTTTTCTGCTGCTTTTTCCGTCTCATGTCTTTTCTATCGTTTACGTAATCACGTACGACTGACTCGTTCGGAGTCTATCTCCTTTTGGAGTACGACAGACAATATTGACCAAGTTGTGATACTTTTTTTTATTATCATCGATTGTTGGATATCTCAAGTGTTTTCATCCTTGAAGTTTGTTTTTTTATTGGAAACAAAAATCGGAAAACTGAATACAGAATGCATTATGTCGATTGTAACACTTTTATCTTTGCTAATTGTTCTTGCTGTTGAAGTGGGTCAAAATCAAACACGGACGAGTGGGAGGTTTGCTTTAATGACCGTGAGTGTCATTACATTCCGTGACCGTGAGTGTCATTGAGTGACATCGTGAGGTGGAAGCGAGAATTCGTCACGGTGTTGGTGCTTTCTGTGTTGTCTGCCACTGTGGCCGTTGCTGTCGCTGAGCTGGGAAAATGAGACGCGATCGGCGAGAACAATCTTCTCCTTCACGTCCTTTTGGCGGATCTCTAATTGAATAGGAAGAAGAGGAGGAGAAGGATATTCGTCACGACGGAGGAGACCGCTCTTGTTCGGTGGGGAGAATGCAAATGCTGCGCTGACATCTGGTACGCGAGGCATTCGTGGCGCTCGACAAATTCGTTCACGCTTCGCTTCCGATCTTCGTTCGCTTCCCTTCCGTTTCTTTTTTCGGTCGTGGGCTTTGTTTTCTTCTGGAGCTTTTCCCTCGACTAATCGTTTTACAACAGCTTCGAGTTGCGAGGCAACGACTGAGGAAACAACGTGGTTATCATGTCGTCGGTGGACGACTTCAGCTACAGAAGGCAGCCGTGAGCCGAAGGGCCACGCGTATGTGGTCGTCGGTGGAACGAGGCCAGTTGCTTTTACTACTTGGCCGTCTCGTCGTTGTCGTCGTCTCCGATGCAGTGAGGGGTAAAGAAAGAGGGGGGGGAGGAGTAGAAGCCGCGCGTTCGTTTCTAACGAGGCGCGCGCTACGAGGCGTGGAGGCATTGACGCGTCAATGGAAAATTATTCAAATTAAGCCAGCAGCGTCGTGGTTGTTGACGCTCGCGAAAAGGGCCTCAAACGACGCGACAAAACGCGCACTCGTTCGTTGTTGAGGGAGGAAATGAGGGCCGGAAACGCGAAGAGCTCCGTCATCAAAAGCTCTGGCTCTTCTACAATGGCCGCCGTTGTCTGTCCTTGTGAGGAAACGTGTGAGCCGGTCTATCGACGTGACACTAACAAAAGAGTATCGCCAAGACACCACGATGTCACACGATACGATGAAATCGTGACACTGCCACCACCAGACGCTAGGGTGAAACGCGTAGCTCGTGTTTGTTGAAAGGAACCGATAAAAGCAACTGGCAGTCTGGTGTCGTTAATATGAAATAAAATGTCGTTAAAAAACATTGTAACCTAACAAGTTACGGTTTTGGTGGTGTATTTAGTATTTGGAAGTGATGCATTGTCGATCGATAAATTATTACAAAAACATTTTGACGTTTCAGTTGTTCCGAACTCTGGAAAAGGATCGTCTTCTTTTTAATTTCGCTGTTATTTTAACGATCGATAATCGTGGACGCGCCACTGGCGGTCGGATTTCGAGCCGTTGCTTAATTTTTTGTTACCAGAATACAAACAATTCTACGAAGTCAACGTCATGAAACACATCGCATGACTTGATTTTGCTCGGAAAGCTTTTTTTTCTAACATTTGTACACCAGCAGTGTATACTTTTCAAATTAAATTTTTGTTGATGTATTTTATTATTTTGATATTTTTTGTTTATTGTGATTTCACCTGGATCGTAAAACAATAAACAAAAAAAAACAACATAAAACATTAACTAATAAAATGAGATGTTGGTATTTACTCGATATTATTTTTATTACTTCTTAGTTTGTTCCAATGGAATGTAAGATATAAAATAAATAAATAAATAAATAAATTGAATATTATCTCACTGTTTTTGAAGAGGATCAATTCTTCATGAGGCCATCTTTTTGTGAAAAACAACGAGTTAGCTCGTTCAATTTTGTGAGCCTTATAAAATGACAACGCCAAAGCATACTTCAGATAAAACCTAATGTGTTTAGTATAGATGACTAAATTATTAACGGCAACAACAGAGATCATTGAAAACCTAATATTTACAGATTTTTAGGTTCTATTTTTGCTGCACCCCAGTATAATATGTAAGCTACTAACACAAGTAGTGTTGTAAAGCATTAGAGAAACTATTAATAAAGTAGGTAATTTACATGCCGTGGTGTAAAATTAACTACTACATGATTGTGAGGCTGTTGACTTTATAAATCTATGTCGACTGACTGTACAAATGACATGACAATATAATAGGCTGAACATGTGAAATTAAATATCAGCGTTTAACATTGTTACCATTTGTTTGGCATCTGCGGGCTGTATACTTATCGGGAAAGTTTTGCTACAAATGCCTCGCGTTCCACATGTCAGCGCAACATTTGCGTTTTCTCGATGTTGTCGGTTCGTCGATCAATATTAGCTTGTTCTTAAAAAAAAGTATAAGAGACCTCGGGGAACCAATCGTTTCACAAAGCTTATCTTTGTCTTATCGGATCAGTCATGCGTGGTTTGAATTTGATAGCATTGACGGTGTAAAAGCATCAAAATAACAAACACATCGCATTCATAATTGCACTTATTTATTATGTTGAAATGTTTAAATGACTTATTATTAAGTTAATGTCTATATTCCCGTTACTGTTTACAGCCTCCTAAAGACCCAAACAACACTACAAAAATAAAACACAGATAAAGTTAGCATTAAACAATAACATTAATAACCTGCAGAATAAAAAAATACTGTAGATAGGTTTAGATAAATTTATTGAGCATCTCGATGAGATAACTAGTAAAATTGCAGAGAAAAAAAACACAAATGCACAGATATAAAAACATATAAAAAACATAAAAAAAAATTAATAATAAGCAATTGAACACAGTGTAGCAAGAAATCAATTAAACCAAAAATGTAAAAAACAGCAATACATGAACATAACTATATGGTTACGTAGGCCGAAACACTGACAATCAAAATATTGATAAATCAAAATACCGACAGTTTAAAATACCGACAGTTCAAAATACTGACAGTTCAAAATACTGACAGTTTGTAATTTTAGCCTTAATGTCACAAATTTGATTAATTTTATTTTATTTTAATTTTTTTAAATTTTGTTTTATTCTTTTATTCTTAAATGTATGATTTAACATGTTTTCCCTAACCTTACCTGCACGATAAATCCATATCCAAGTGAAAGCAAATTTTGGTATTATAAACTGTCGGTGTTTTGAACTGTCGGTATTTCAATTGTCGATATTATTTTTATCTTTTTTTATTACGATACATTAGAGATCAAAAAAGACTCGAGCGAGTTCTCAAAATATACACATTATATGCCATATGGGTAATTAATCTCAATAAGCTAAACAAAATACAATTAATAGAATTGAAAAACAAATTCAAATTTACATAGTATGTACTATAAAGATTGAAAAAATTATACAGATCGAAGAAAGTAGTACAAATCATGGAGTAACATAAAATATTAGCATTAAATAATTTGGTGAAACCCAAAATACCTGAGTTAATCAAACAAATCACATGTTTAAATATTATGATTGTCGGTATTATGATTGTCGGTATACGAGCGGGACCCTATGTATTGTTGTACTACTATGTGTTTAATATTTTTCTTTTGAGTTTCAATTTTGTTTGTGTTAATTATTACATATGTATGATTCCAATGGGATGGATCAATTCAAAATAAAATAAAATTTAAAAAAAAATACGTTACCGGTATCGATTTAATCAACTGTGGGGAGGGAAAATATAAAAGCAGGTCATGAATGTAGCAAAACTTGACAATTTTTCTTTTGAGAAAAGGAAACTTTTAAATCGAAGGTTTATTATATGAAGTACAAATTTTGCTACAAGTAGCACAATAACTTGAACGCTTTCCTATATAGTAGGCAGAGCTGGGCACAGTTAATGGAAAAGTTAACTTCGTTAACCGTTCCTCAGTTAACCAAAAAGTTAACTTCGTTAATCGTTTTTTCGTTAATTTGTTAAGCATGTAACTGAA